>JARKHS020014607.1:0-36635 GCA_030143305.2 Amblyomma americanum | reverse complement strand
ATGAAGCAAAGTGCCTGCACTCATTCCGGGACGATTGCTGTGACCGATGCCATGGCCGGAGGTCTGTTGGACCTCCTTCACTTGGAGCAGATTTGAGGGTCGCGTGAGAGTTTTTGAATCCCACAGGGTTTATTTTAATCTTAAAGGGAAAGACCAGTGATCAAAACATGTCATGAGACTATGACCGAAATGAAAAGATCGTGCTTCATTGTGCTGTCACACTAGCAAATTTAATGTCATTCGATCCACCAAATGTCATTCGGTCTCTTTCCATGCTACATAGTAAAAAATTCCTTTGCAAATGATTGCAATGACGATCAGTGAAAAAAAAGTTACTACAAATAAGAGAAGGCAGTGCACATAAAAAGTGTTCGTAAATGTTGTTCAGTACTTCTATAGTTAAAGCATTTTTATGCTATTTCTAACCAGGTAAGTAATTATCAAGACAGGTCATCGGAAGCCAAGCCAAGGTCAGTCAACCAGAAATCCAATAGTAAACTAGGAGTGCGGGTGATGATGATGATGGTAAAAAAAATGGGAAGCAGCCTGAATACTGGCTGCACTGCATTAGAGGAGGTTGGCAGAGATCCCTTGGGACTCTGCGGCCTTCAGTGCGAGCGTGGGGGAAACTCGGAGCATGTAATTGACTAGGAAAAGGTGAAGCGCTTCATTACAATGTACATGCATTCCCGATCAAAATGAGCGAATGAAGAGAAGCAACTACAAATGGAAGTAGAGATCCAGTCGAGAATTACCCGACGATTGAAACTACAGCTTCTGGCAAAATCCTTTGCATTTAAACACCCGTTTCGTGTGCCACAGTCAACGTTCAAATATTTGGTCAAGTCTTTCAAGATTTCCTTGGGATAGGAAAGCATGGAGATGAAATCACTCTCAGTGGAAAAATGAGCGGCCATCGGTTTGTACCAGTTGTTACAGGTGCAGCTGCTTCTGCTCCTCAATGAGCTGCGCAAACAGGCTTCTACTAGACGGCTGCCTCTTCCTCTTTTCTCAGGGCCCTGATGAGTCCCGGCAAAAGCATCTGGCTCTGAAAGCTGAGCTTCTGTGGCAGGAAAGGGCAGCTGTGGTGTTTCACATGGATCATTCAGTGTAGAAGGTGTGATTTCCTTGTCCATGCTGGTGGGCACCACTTTTCAGTCTTCTTCTTGACTACTGTGCCCATTTTTCATTTGGTGGATGATCTGAAATAAAAGTAATGACCTACATATGATGCCTGAAGCATTCCTTGGTGCAAGCAGACTCCGCTTAAATGCACAGGCTTTCATAAATCTAGTGTATAATGTTGCAGAACACCAAGAAATGGTGCTGACATGCACATGGCTTATTCCACTAATTGTGATGAGAATGAAATCTCTTAGCACCATACATTCTTTGCGTGTATGCCACTGCTAACATGCACAACTCAGCACAATAGTCGCTTTAGAAGTAAGAAATATCTGTGGCAACACAATCCATGATGTGCACATCTTTGCCTCCTCCACAGTGCAGTGCTGGCTTTCCACCATATCTTGCTGGTTGTTCATTGGTAGTGCATTGAGAAATTAATGAAAATCCCAATAATAGGGCTAAGTGATTCGTCCTTGTCCCGTTCCCTTTTTTTTTAATCGATCTCTCTGCAACAGTAAGCAAAATATAAAGATATTAGTTATGTTTCTGCATATATTTTTTGCATGCAACCCACTCCTCCTTGCAGTGTCCTGGTGCCCTGAGGTGACGAAATAATGTATGCATGCCATATATACAATATGTTGGCTCGTTGATATTCGGCACGACACAAAACTGGTAAAGACGAACGGTGGTGAAAAACTGACTGCAACTGAATATAAACTGCCTGTGCCACTTCACACATTGTCGCACTCTCTTTAATGAAAAAACAATTATGGTAAGCTATACCTCATCTCCCAAGTTATTTGCATTAGAGCGGAAACATCTATCATGAGGTAACTGTGATGCGCTGCTGGCTCAAAGAAGCATGAAAGTAACCTCCATTTTACTGAACTTGTTAGCTGTCCCTTTGATCCAGGATGCAAGCACAACGAAAAATTCGCAGTGCCATTGGGAACACTGCTGTTATCTAACTACCGTACTCTAGACTGTGGCAGCCGCATTTTGATGGAGGCGAAATGCAAATGTGCACACGGGTATTCGGAGTGATTTATTTATTTACCAAAGAACCCATAGCACCAAGGCATTACAGGGGGTGGGATACAATAAGAAATACATGAAGTACACAAAATACGACACCTTTGCTCCTAGGCAGAGTAAAAAGTAAAAACACCAGAAAAGACAAATGAGATGTAAAGTGCTAAACATGCACATACGTTTACAACATAGGAAAGAAAGCATCACTTAAAGGGGCTGCGAAACACCGCTTGAACGGATGCCGGTTACACTTCAGATGGATTCTTTATGTCGCACAGATGCTGACTCAAAAAGAATTACGAGAATCGATGCATAGGAACGGGAGTTATTCAATGAAGAAATTTCAAAATACAAGCAAACAAAATGCTGCCCTCAACTCTATTTTCGCGCAGCTTCCCATTCCCATTTTACTCTCCCAATGACGACACACTGTGCGACCAACCAAACAGCCTATCTTAGCACGTGGCGGAAGTTTACACTCCATGGTTGCCTGTTCTCTGTAACTCGTTCATGCCAAGGCTGGCGGCGCCGTTTGCGCGGTTACAACAACCATGTGAACGCCGAGCTGACCCAGCGATGCTTCATCGTCACCACGACGGTGCAGAAGGGAACACTGATCAGTGACGTACCCTTACTTATGGATCCCATCTCGAGCGCGAGATACTGCGACGGTGTGACAGCCTGCGCAAGATATCAGACACATTTAGCATACTGCGTACCGCTACTGCTTACCGCCAACCATCGCCCCTAGCGTGCTGGTTGGTCACGGCGAGCAAGGAGCACGCGCTGTTGACGGGAACGTGGTGCCATCTGGCACCGCCGCCCGGTGATCCTCCACACGCTGACGATGCGCACTGTCTGCTAAATGTGAACTGAACGCATCATTCCTTGGGACCGAAACGAACGCTTATAGGGTGCAATGGCTCGATCGGATCAACTCTGCAAAGCCGCTGTCAGATACATAGAGTACCCATAAGTGTTAGTGCTAGGTCGTAGGATGTGTATAGAGAGGTGTAAACTCCTTCGATGCAAAAAGCAGCTAGAGCCTCTTGTGGTGTATTTTTGTTTTACTTGCTTTACAGTGTATTTATCTAGGGCAAACAAGTTGGTTTTGTTAATGCAATATAGAACGCAAAAACTTGACAAACGTATCTCTAGTTATTAACACAATTTGCAGTCTATTTACTCTTTGTCAAATCATAAAGCTCGCCCTCCGTGATGTCATATCCGATGCTAAAAACCGCCACTATATGGTGACACTGTCAGCGCCATGAATTTGTTTTTGCGAGCTAATTAAAATATTGAAAACCAGAGTATACACGGTACAACAGATGCTAATAGCATCACTGTAACTCCTTCTATGCAACCCACGGGCAAAACAATGCACTAAAAATGTGTTTCAGGGTCCCTTTAATGCAGCACCCATGACATCACTCAGCAGCCTATTCCATTATCAAATGGTTTTAGGAAAGAAGGACATCCTAAACAGTTCACTTTCCGTCGCAATTTCACGAACCTTAAAATCATGGCCAACACAGATTTGTAATAAGGCTGTTGAAAATATTTTTCTTGTTCCACACGAATAGCTGAATAATAAATAGAATGAAAGCTTCAAACGTAATTGCATTCGGCGCGTGACGAGCGATTCCCAGTTGAGTGCTTTTGTACGTGATGCACTGTACTGAGACCCACGTGTACCCGACACAGAACGAGAGGCAATGTTTTCCACCCTCTCCAATTTATCTTTATCTCGAGCAGTAGGTGGATCCCAAACCGTACACACATATTTCAGATTCCAGAGAGAGTAAATTTATCTGGGACCCACCACAATGGCGGCCCTCAGAGCCCATGTGGAGCTTCAGGACATTAAACCCCCGGGACGTAGCGTGCCATGCCATGTCATAACATCAGACGCGGACCATGCTATCTGAGGAGCTACTGACAGTATTGTCAGAAAGCAATGACACGTGCACGTGACACGGCCAGTCTACACGTGGACCAGTCTTCTCGCGTGGAGCCATGCTTAATTGAATCGTTTGGCAAAATAAACTCACTGTACTTGTTTGCAAGATTCTCAGTCTTTGTGTTTGTCTCTTTGAGAGTCTTCTGGATATCATCATTGTGCAGCTTTTCAGCAATCAGCTGGTACACTTTTGCATTCCGCTTCACCCTTCTCAAGTCATGTAGATGATCCTCCAATATTTTAATAAGGGCGAATGTCTCCTTGGGGCTCCAGTTTGTTCTTTCTTTGGGTGTCTGCAGCCGCTGCTGCCGTAGCCATCGCAATGCACGTGAAGTAACAAACCACGAGAGGAGCACCGCATCAAATATGGTCTCCGGCTGTGGCAGGCTTATCTGGACACAGCTGATGCCGAGAGTGACAGCTCTTAAGGACAGCCTGTGATGGAAAATTTTGTCAGAAAAATTATCTGTATTTAGAAGTTGAAAAAAAAAATTTCTCACTTTGCTAAGCAACACATCATTTTTTCGCGTTGTATCTGCTGCTTATCTGGAGTCAAGAGTACACATTCGGTTCAGGATCGAATGAGAATGAGTTCCCCAAACTCATTCGATGGCAAATGTCATTTGAACCGAATGTCATTAAAGAGGCTGTGAAAGGGGGTCTCAACAAAGATGCAATATGCCTAGGATGCTAAAGGACGCAGCGTCACAAATATACTCCAGCAAAAATTTTTCTGGTGCATTTTGTGGAAGCTGAGTTATCTGTAGTCAAAATTTGAATTTCAGAGTCTTCGCACCTTTCCCTCCTCTCGTCACTTTTTGCACTCTAAAATGTCGGTCCGCCAGCCCCATGCACTTGGCCCCTCCACCGACACGTGCGGGAATTCCCCATGAGGTGGAGCCAATGCTTCCTAAACTGGTATGGCGTTTAAGGAGCTGGCGTGGCGAAGCAATGGTAGCAGTCCGCTGCTGACGTAACAAGCGCCACATGTCGTGTTGTGCGCAGATTCAGGCAAATTGTATTCTAAATTACCAGTTCACTCTTGAGGTCTTGTGTGCAGCATGAACGCTCAGTGGCCTCTACTGTACATAATGCAGGGATTTTATAGCCAACCTCAAATACCCTTTTCAGAGACCCTTTAAATGTTCACCGCCACGGTGGCTCAGTGGTTATGGCGCTCGGCTACTGAACCGAAAGACTCGGGCTCGATCCCAGCCGCGGCAGTCGAATTTCGATGGAGGCGAAATTCTGGTGGCCTGTGTACTGTGTGATGTCAGTGCACGTTAAAGAACCCTAGGTGGTCCACATTTTCGGAGCCCTTCACTACGGCATCCCTCACAGCCTGAGTTGCTTTGGGACGTTAAACCCCCATAAACCTAATGTTCAGTGTAGCAGCAGAAAAATGACATCAGATGCTAATGCCATTCGAATTGAATGAGATTAAATTTGCTTGTGACAGGGGTATAAAAAAGCACTGCAGAATTGAAGAAAAAAAAGCTTTATAATGGTAATTTGGCATTGAAAATTGCATAAAAAGCCATCTTGTGTTGAAACCTGCCATTATCAATGTGTCCTGCCACGTAACCATATCATGTGCTTTTAGCTTTTTTCACTAGATGGTGCCACAGTGTTCTGCATTTCTTGGATGGAGCGGTAACCACGGTCCACTAAAGCTTTTGTCGGCGAGGAGTACAGTCTGCATCACCCTTGTGTAGAGCGCTTGGGGGGTGCACTTCAGTGCAAAGAAATCCAGGTCTTGTCGCAGCCTCTAGGTTTCAGCAAAGTAGACACGAGCACTTTGCCTAGAAATCAGGGGCTGCTCTCCAATTTCAGTTCTTGTTACCAGGTACACACTGCTCTAGCACTGTATGCAAGGGTGACGTGGACCGTATATCACTGTGGGATAACAGCTTTGGGTGTGGAGACTAAAATTAATGCCACTCTATACTAAAATGTCTAGTTACTGTCTGACTGGTGTGATTTATATTAGTTTCTGGTGCAGCAGTATCGCCGATGTGCAGTCGCCGTCACGCTCGCTGATGGTTTACAGCATCGGGATACATAAAAACGGGCACATGCACTGATTGAAAAATTCTCGGTAAAATTCTTCTGCAGTGTTTCCAAGAAAACTTTTGCGGAATTCAGCACTTATACAGCAAGCTTTCTGTCGTGCCAAAAAAATTGTGTTCTTAAAATTCTGTGTTTGATGTGTTTGATCCTTTTAATAAAGACAGTGCAAAAGTTAAACTGAAGAAAAATGAAATGGGCATTTCTCAATATGCTCTGCAGCTTTTGCAAATGAAATTTTGCACTGAAGTGAGCGATGCAGAGGTTAGCTAATTTGACTTTGCAGATTAGTTGCATTGTGAAATATGCAGACCTGGTCAAGACATCTGCCTTCTACACTGCACTACTGAATCAGATCTGTGTGCAGCACGTTGTCGTCTTTTAAGCATTGGCACCAGTTTGGTGAAACATCCTATATAATCGCATTTTTCTTATTTTTCAGTGTCAGGCTCCTGCTATTAAATACGAGGAAGCTGTTCCAAATTGAATTTTCACCTGCTAAAAACCTGCTCCATAATGCTCTTGGCCATTGCCACCATTGAAAATATTATTTACTCTATTTGCTAGTTGGTGTAAAAAAATACCCTGTTTGCTAAATTACGAATGTTCCTAAATATGCCTGAAACGAGGAAATGTCAGCTAGGTAGAAGGCAAGAATAGGGTCTAGTTGGTTGTTCATTGTTCAGGGAATCTTGCTAAGCTGCCTACAAGGTGAAGCAACACACAAAGGAACTATTCCTTTTTTTCCCTCTTGTAACTAGCGCGATTCCCTGTGTAATCGGCTAGGTGTACAGAATTGTTTTTACATAGCTCCTTAAAGGCTTGAATTAATACACAAGCTTGTCTAAACAGTGCATTGCACTACACTACTTGCTTTCATCATTTTCTCGAGAGAACCATTTTGTATGACTAAATGCTACAATGTGGATTTTTGTGTGTCTTGCTTGGACTCTCCAAAAATGCATAACGGAAGAATATTTTGTGCATTTTGTTGCAGAAGAAGCACCTGGTCCTGCAGTGTGCCCATCCATCTCCACTGTCAGCCTCCAGGGGGTTTTTTGGCTGTCGCCACTTTTCCAAAGCCAATGACTATCTGACTAAGCATTGCAGGGAGCCAATTGATTGGAGCCTGTTACCGTGAGATGTGGGCTGAATGGTTTTCGTGAGGAGTCGACGAAGGACTATCTATTAACTAAGCAGGGTTATTTCTGAGATAATCTTGTTTCCCAGTTTTTGCTCCATTGTGTTCAATGCAAGGAAAATGTGTTTGGTGCTCACAATATGATCTTATTCACAGTAGCATTTTCTATCAACTGGTATTGTGTTATGTCTGCAGCTGCCTGTGAACTGCCAAAAGAAAAGCATCTACTGTAAAATAGAGCAACCACTAACATAAAATTTTAAGATCATCACAAAATATTTGGGAATGGGTGCTTGTCAGGTCCAGGTGCGAAAATCCGGAACACGCATTTGGTGGAGTGGGCCGTGTCTTGGTCGGCTGACGTCTGATCAAGATGGTGGCCACCACTTGGGTGGTGGGGGGGGGGGGAATACTCTCCCAAGCTTTCCTTTGGAAACTGCTTGACCTTGAGCTTAGGAATCTCCTCTAAATGATCTCGCTGCATTCCCCCCTCTCTGCATTTAGCATCACTTGATGTGTCTTTGCCATGTGTTTTGGGCACTTGGTCAGTTTTTTAGTAAAATTCTAAACCTCGAAATAGAGGGTAGGCGCTTATTCAAGCATGGGCGGATGCTCAGTATTTTACGGTACTCCCTGGAACTTGATTTTACAGATGTGCTATGGACAAAGTTTTGTTCTTGTGATGTTTTTATAGGCTTACAAACGAAAAAAAAATTGCCAGCACTGTTGTGCGAGATTCTGTGCTTGACAACTGGAATAAACTGATCATCTGTCTCATATCATATATCTTTTAATTGTTTTTAGTACTGAGAGTGGTTAGGCTTAACCACTTTAAGAAAGCTGCTTTTGAAGTGTTCATGTAATGTTACAAATTATAGCTGCTGTTTCTGATTGCAATTCTGTCCTTGAAACCAATTTCTTCTCTAGGATATGTACAACAGTGTAATTAGGCGCAAGAAAACAAGTGCTACTGCGATTTCAGTATTGCTAGAATTTCTATGTTTTACTGGGCTGCAAAAAGGAAATCGTGAAATAAATGTATACCATTGTGGCCACTAAGTTTTTGTTGTTGTTCCAATTGCATAAAAGCACAGCATCTTGGTTGACTTGCCTCTACTGGTGGTAGAAGCATATGTGAATGATTGCTGTGCTAATGGACAAAACTGCTGTTGTGAATGTCGTCAAAGCAATGAATGTCTGCAATTTTGCTTCTGCGCTGTGTCAGTGATGTGCTATCCCCACTGCACCAGATGTTTCAGGAAAGCTTGCCACTAATTGTTAAAAATGGGCTTTTTGAGGTGAAAAGATGGCTTTTTGGCAGAGTAACACAAGTGTTGAGGGACGTTGGAGAACAGGTGAATCATGAGTTGGGTAAATACTAAAACTTTGTAGTAACTATTATAGACAGGCACTTGGTTGCTATCGGAGACACGTAGCGGACCATTAGTAATAGCCGTATCAATTTTAAAATTTCGAAAAGGCGATTACCGTTACTGCTGTGATGTGAGCGCAGATACGTAAAAAAATGCTGCTAAATACTTCTGCACGATCTTAGCATCTTGGATGTCGATAATGAGTTTGGCTTGGGAGTGGCTTCTCTTTGAGTCGGCTTAACTCTTTCCTTCGTGTGCCTATTCAAATTGTTCAGTTTGAACAATGGTGTAAAATAGCCCATTCTGTGTGATCCAGGCTGCTTCTGGATGATTAACGTTATTCAGTATGTTCGAAACACCTACTTGGTTAGGTTCGAATTTTTTTTTGTCAGCCATAGGAGTATTTTTAAACTTAAAATGTCAACGTACAGTTAGCATGGCGTCCAAAGTGGTGTCCTCGTCTCGCAGTGACTCTCCTGGACAGTGGCGGTGTTCTCGAGATTCCGTAGCATCAACACTTGGTAGATGCAAGTGGCAGCTTTCTGCAAAAGGACTCCGTCTGTTAGTGTTAGTGACTCCGTCTGCTGATCTTTGCCCACACGACCAACAGGTGCCCTTATAACTTCCAGTTTCGCTGTTGCCGATGAGATTCGCTGTTTTTCATACTTCTGTGAAGGTACCAGGCATGTTCTGAACGACTGAGCAGATTGAGTTTTCGGATTCGGCCGTGGCATGAGACTGCGTAGTAGCCCGAAGTGCTTCGTGCGGGAGCCGTTTTACATAGCCCTCCCCGAGAGAGCATCAGTGTAACCCAACGACAGCTGGCGCGACGCATGCTCGAACAGAGAAGCAGGTGATGAGATAAGATGAAACGAGTAATTTCAATAGTGAGAGCCAGTCGTGCGCAATGCAATAAAACTAGCGTGGTCTGGCGCCAGATTGCGGGAGCCAGAGTTGGCCAGGAGCCATCACGCGGCCGATGTTGGAGATGTGGCATGATACCGTATGGTCAGTATCATGAGGCTGCGATGGTAGAGTTAAGGCGAGCAGGTAGTGTCGCCGCATGCTTGCACGCAAGCTCTATTTCGTTAGTGCTATTCGTGAGCTCCACAAGACTGACGCACCGCCACGCGGCAAGAGAGGCACAGATGTCCCTATCTTCGTAGTGATCGTCGGTAGCAGTGGCAGATGGCTATGGCTTTCGGCGCTCTTTTTGTCTGGTTATTTGCGACATTCCCCCACCGCAATCAAAATAGGCCCTGAGCACCTGAGCTGCCTTCATGAGTGCTTCAAGCCACACACAGGGTTCGCTCGAGATATTGCCCGGACGAAAGTAAGCACATGCAAGGGCTTTTTTGTCCGTGAGGGCAGAGCTTGGCAGCTACAATTTCTCGACTGTTGCAACTCTGAGCAGGGAAATTCACTGATCTCCACTAGGTTGCTGCATGTCGCACTCCCTCTTTCCGAAACGGGCGTTAATGAAGCCACAGGAAGTTGCACAGCATGTGAAAGTCCAGTGTCTGCTGTATACTTTGTTACGGCTGTAGAGGTGGACCGCATGCTCAACTAGTGCATGGAACGCGAAATGAACAAAGTGTGTTGTTGGTGCTGGTCCCCGCCTGCCTCGATTAGGGTCGCTAGAAACTTTGCCTGAATATTTTCCCAGTGACTCTAGCCCCGTTGTTCGGCTGCGCCGCGCCACATACTCCGCTCGTGCTTGGAACGCGAAGAGAACAAAGTGAGGTGAATAGAACGAGGTTAGTCTGTGGTGCAGGTCCCCGATTTGAGTCACTGGAAGCTTTTCCTCAAATTTTTCCCAGTGACTCTAGCCCTGGTTGTTCGGCTGCGCCGCACCACATGCTCCGCTCATGCTTGGAACGCGAAGAGAACAAAGTGAGGTGGAGTGAACGAAGTTAGTTGGTGGTGCTGGTCCCCGCTTGCCCCTGTTTGAGACACTGAAAGCTTTGCCTGAAATTTTTTCCAGTGACTCTAGCCCAGGTTGTTAGGCTGCGCCGCACCACATGCTCCGCTTATGCGTGGAACGCGAAGAGAACAAAGTGAGGTGATGAGAACGAAGTTGGTGGTGCTGGTCCCCGCTTGCCCCGGTTTGAGGCACTGGAAGCTTTGCCTGAATTTTTTTCAAGTGACTAGCCCCGGTTGTTCGGCTGCGACGCACCACATGCTCCGCTCATGTGTGGAACGCGAAGGGAACAGTGAGGTGAAGAGAACGTAGTTGGTGGTGCTGGTCCCCACTTACCCTGGTTTGAGTCACTGGAAGCTTTGCCTGAAATTTTTCCAGTGACTAGCCCCGGTTCGGCTGCGCCGCACCACGTGCTCAGCTCGTCCGTGCAACGCGAAGAGAACGAAGTTAGTTGGTGGTGCTGGTCCCCGCTTGCCCCGGTTTGAGTTACTGGAAGATCTGCATGACATTTTTTCCAGTGACTCTAGCCCCGGTTGTTCTGCTGCGCCGCACCACATGCTCCGCTTATGCGTGGAACACGAAGAGAACAAAGTGAGGTGAAGAGAACGAAGTTAGTTGGTGGTGCTGGTCCCCGCTTGCCCTGGTATGAGTCAGTGGAGCTTTGCCTGAAATTTTTCCAGTGACTCTAGCCCCGGTTCATCGGCTGCGCATCACCACATGCTCCGCTCATGCGTGGAACACGAAGAGAACAAAGTGAGGTGAAGAGAACGAAGTTAGTTGGTGGTGCTGGTCCCCACTTGCCCCGGTTTGAGTCACTGGAAGCTTTTCCTGAAATTTTTCCTGTGACTAGCCCCGGTTGTTCGGCTGCGCCGCACCACGTGCTCAGCTCGTCTGTGGAACGCGAAGAGAACGAAGTTAGATGGTGGTGCTGGTCCCCGCTTGCCCCGGTTTGAGTCACCGGAAGATCTGCATGACATTTTTTCCAGTGACTCTAGCCCCGGTTGTTCGGCTGCGCCGCACCACATGCTCCGCTCATGCGTGGAACGTGAAGAGAACAAAGTGAGGTGGAGTGAACGAAGTTGGTGGTGCTGGTCCCCGCTTGCCCCTGTTTGAGTCACTGGATGCTTTTCCTGAAATCTTTTCCAGTGACTCTAGCCCTCGTTGTTCGGCTGCGCCGCACAACATGCTCCGCACATGCGTGGAACGCGAAGAGAACAAAGTGAGGTGAAGAGAACGAAGTTAGTTGGTGGTGCTGGTCCCCGCTTGCCGCTGTTTGAGTCACTGGAAGCTTTTCCTGAAATTTTTTCCAGTGACTCTAGCCCTGGTTGTTCGGCTGCGCCGCACCACATGCTCCGCTCATGCGTGGAACGCAGAGAGAACAAAGTGAGGCGGAGTGAACGAAGTTAGTGCTGCTGGTCCCCGCTTGTCCCGGTTTGAGTCACTGGAAGCTTTTCCTGGATTTTTTTCCAGTGATTCTAGCCCGGGTTGTTTGGCTGCGCGGCACTACATGCTCCGCTCATGCCTGGAACGCGAAGAGAACAAAGTGAGGTGAAGAGAAGGAAGTTAGTTGGTGGTGCTGGTCCCCGCTTGCCCCGGTTTGAGTCACTGGAAGCTTTGCCTGAAATTATTCCAGTGACTAGCCCCGGTTGTTCGGCTGCGCCGCACCACATGCTCCGCTCATGTGTGGAACGCGAAGGGAACAAAGTGAGGTGAAGAGAACGTAGTTGGTGGTGCTGGTCCCCACTTACCCTGGTTTGAGTCGCTGGAAGCTTTGCCTGAAATTTTTTCCAGTGACTCTAGCCCCGGTTCTTCGGCTGCGCCACTCCACATGCTCCGCTCTTGCGTGGAACGCGATGAGAAAAAATTAAGGTGAAGAAAAGGAAGTTGGTGGTGGTGCTGGTCCCCGCTTGCCACGGTTTGAGTCGCTGGAAGATTTGCATGAAATTTTTTCTAGTGACTCTGGCCTTGGTTCGGCTGCGCCGCACCACATGCTCCGCTTATGCGTGGAACGCGAAGAGAACAAAGTGAGGTGAAGAGAACGAAGTTAGTTGGTGGTGCTGGTCCCCGCTTGCCCCGGTTTGAGTCACTGGAAGCTTTGCCTGAAATTTTTCCAGTGACTCTAGCCCCGGTTGTTCGGCGGCGCGTCACCACATGCTCCGCTCATGCGTGGAACGCGAAGAGAACAAAGTGAGGTGAAGAGAAGGAACTTAGTTGGTGGTGCTGGTCCCCGCTTGCCCCGGTTTGAGTCGCTGGAAGATTTGCATGAAATTTTTTCTAGTGACTCTAGCCTCGGTTCGGCTGCGCCGCACCACATGCTGCGCTCATGCGTGGAACGCGGAGAACAAAGTGAGGTGAAGCGAACGAAGTTAGTTCGTGGTGCTGGTCCCCGCGTGCCCCTGTTTGAGTCACTGGATGCTTTGCCTGAAATTTTTCCAGTGACTAGCCCCGGTTGTTCGGCTGCGCCGCACCACATGCTCAGCTCGTCCGTGGAACGCGAAGAGAACGAAGTTGGTGGAGCTGGTCCCCGCTTGCCCCAGTTCGAGTCACTGGAAGATGTGCATGACATTTTTTCCAGTGACTCTAGCCCCTGTTGTTCGGCTGCGCCGCACCACATGCTCCGCTCATGCGTAGAACGCGAAGAGAACAAAGTGAGGAGGAGTGAACGAAGTTAGTTGGTGGTGCTGGTCCCCGCTTGGCCTGGTTTGATTCAATGGAAGCTTTCCCTGAAATTTTTTCCAGTGACTCTAGCCCCGGTTGTTCGGCTGCGCGGCACCACATGCTCCGCTCATGCGTGGAACGCGGAGAGAACAAAGTGAGGTGAAGAGAAGGAAGTTAGTTGGTGGTGCTGGTCCCCGCTTGCCCAGGTTTGAGTCGCTGGAAGATTTGTATGAAATTTTTTCTAGTGACTCTAGCCCCGGTTCTTCGGCTGCGCCACTCCACATGCTCCGCTCTTGCGTGGAACGCGATGAGAACAAAATGAGGTGAAGAGAAGGAAGCTGGTGGTGGTGCTGGTCCCCGCTTGCCCCGGTTTGAGTCGCTGTTAGATTTGCATGAAATTTTTCCAGTGACTCTAGCCTTGGTTGTTCGGCTGCGCTGCACCACATGCTCCGTTCATGCGTGGAACGCGAAGAGAACAAAGTGAGGTGAAGAGAACGAAGTTAGTTGGTGTTGCTGGTCCCCGATTTGAGTCACTGGAAGCTTTTCCTCAAATTTTTCCCAGTGACTCTAGCCCTGGTTGTTCGGCGGCGCCGCACCACATGCTCCGCTCATGCTTGGAACGCGAAGAGAACAAAGTGAGGTGGAGTGAACGAAGATAGTTGGTGGTGCTGGTCCCCGCTTAACCCCTGTTTGAGACACTGAAAGCTTTGCCTGAAATTTTTTCCAGTGACTCTAGCCCATGTTGTTAGCCTGCGCCGCACCACATGCTCTGCTTATGCGTGGAACGCGAAGAGAACAAAGTGAGGTGATGAGAACGAAGTTGGTTGGTGGTGCTGGTCCCCGCTTGCCCCGGTTTGAGGCATTGGAAGCTTTGCCTGAATTTTTTTCAAGTGACTAGCCCCGGTTGTTCGGCTGCGACGCACCACATGCTCCGCTCATGTGTGGAACGCGAAGGGAACAAAGTGAGGTGAAGAGAAAGTAGTCGGTGGTGCTAGTCCCCACTTACCCTGGTTTGAGTCACTGGAAGCTTTGCCTGAAATTTTTCCAGTGACTAGCCCCGGTTCGGCTGCGCCGTACCACGTGCTCAGCTCGTCCGTGGAACGCGAAGAGAACGAAGTAAGTTGGTGGTGCTGGTCCCCGCTTGCCCCGGTTTGAGTCACTGGAAGCTTTTCCTGAAATTTTTCCAGTGACTAGCCCCGGTTGTTCGGCTGCGCCGCACCACGTGCTCAGCTCGTCCGTGGAACGCGAAGAGAACGAAGCTAGATGGTGGTGCTGGTCCCCGCCTGCCCCGGTTTGAGTCACCGGAAGATCTGCATGACATTTTTTCCAGTGACTCTAGCCCCGGTTGTTCGGCTACGCCGCACCACATGCTCCACTCATGCGTGGAACGTGAAGAGAACAAAGTGAGGTGGAGTGAACGAAGTTAGTTGGTGGTGCTGGTCCCCGCTTGCCCCTGTTTGAGGCACTGGATGCTTTTCCTGAAATCATTTCCAGTGACTCTAGCCCTCGTTGTTCGGCTACGCCGCACAACATGTTCCGCTCATGCGTGGAACGCGAAGAGAACAAAGTGAGGTGAAGAGAACGAAGTTAGTTGGTGGTGCTGGTCCCCGCTTGCCGCTGTTTGAGTAACTGGAAGCTTTTCCTGAAATTTTTTCCAGTGACTCTAGCCCCGGTTCTTCTGCTGCGCAACTCCACATGCTCCGCTCTTGCGTGGAACACGGTGAGAACAAAATGAGGTGAAGAGAACGAAGTTGGTGGTGCTGGTCCCCGCTTGCCCCGGTTTGAGTCACCGGAAGCTTTCCCTGAATTTTTTTCAGGTGACTAGCCCCGGTTGTTCGGCTCTGCCGCACCACATGCTCCGCTCATGTGTGGAACGCGAAGGGAACAAAGTGAGGTGAAGAGAATGTAGCTGGTGGTGCTGGTCCCCGCTTGCCCCGGTTTGAGTCATTGGAATCTTTGCCTGAAATTTTTTCTAGTGGCTCTAGCCCCGGTTGTCCTGCTGCGCCGCACCACATAGTCCGCTTATGCGTGGAACGCGAAGAGAACAAAGTGAGGTGAAGAGAACGAAGTTAGTTGGTGGTGCTGGTCCCCACTTACCCTGGTTTGAGTCACTGGAAGATTTGCCTGAAATTTTTCCACTGACTCTAGCCCCAGTTCTTCGGCTGCGCATCACCACATGCTCCGCTCATGCGTGGAACGCGAAGAGAACAAAGTGAGGTGGAGTGAACGAAGTTAGTTGGTGGCGCTGGTCCCCGCTTGCCCCGGTTTCAGTCACTGGAAGCTTTGCCTGAAATTTTTTCCAGTGACTCTAGCCCCGGTTGTTCTGCTGCGCCGCAACACTTGCTCCGCTTATGCGTGGAACGCGAAGAAAACAAAGTGAGGTGAAGAGAACGAAGTTAGTTGGTGGTGCTGGTCCCGCTTGCCCCGGTTTAAGTCACTGGAAGCTTTGCCTGAAATTTTTCCAGTGACTAGCCCCGGTTGTTCGGCTGCGCCGCACCACGTGCTCAGCTCGACCGTGGAACGCGAAGAGAACGAAGTTAGTTGGCGGTGCTGGTGACCGCTTGCCCCGGTTTGAGTCACTGGAAGATCTGCATGACATTTTTTCCAGTGACTCCAGCCCCGGTTGTTCGGCTGCGCCGCACCATATGCTCCGCTCATGCGTGGAACGCGAAGAGAACAAAGTGAGGTGGAGTGAACGAAGTTAGTTGATGGTGCTGGTCCCCGCTTGCCCTGATTTGAGTCAGTGGAGCTTTGCCTGAAATTTTTCCAGGGACTCTAGCCCCGGTTCTTCGGCTGCGCATCACCACATGCTCCGCTAATGCGCGGAACGCGAAGAGAACAAAGTGAGGTGGAGTGAACGAAGTTAGTTGGTGGTGCTGGTCCCCGCTTTCCCCGGTTTGAGTCATTGGAAGCTTTGCCTGAAATTATTCCAGTGACTAGCCCCGGTTGTTCGGCTGCGCCGCACCACATGCTCCGCTTATGTGTGGAACGCGAAGGGAACAAAGTGAGGTGAAGAGAACGTAGTTGGTGGTACTGGTCCCCACTTACCCTGGTTTGAGTCGCTGGAAGATTTGCCTGAAATTTTTCCAGTGACTCTAGCTCCGGTTCATGGGCTGCGCATCACCACATGCTCAGCTCATGCGTGGAACGCGAAGATTACAAAGTGAGGTGGAGTGAACGTAGTTGGTGGTGCTGGTCCCCGCTTGCCCCGGTTTGAGTCACTGGAAGCTTTGCCTGAAATTATTCCAGTGACTAGCCCCGGTTCTTCGTCTGCGCCACTCCACATGCTCCGCTCTTGCTTGGAACGCGATGAGAACAAAATGAGGTGAAGAGAACGAAGTTGGTGGTGCCGGTCCCCACTTGCCCTGGTTTGAGTCACTGGAAGCTTTTCCTGAAATTTTTCCAGTGACTCTAGCCCCGGTTCTTCGGCTGCGCATCACCACATGCTCCGCTCATGCGTGGAACGCGAAGAGAAAAAAGTGAGGTGGAGTGAACGAAGTTAGTTGGTGGTGCTTGTCCCCGCTTGCCCTGGTTTGAGTCAGTGGAGCTTTGCCTGAAGTTTTTCCAGTGACTCTAGCCCCGGTTGTTCGGCTGCGCCGCACCACATGCTCCGCTTATGCGTGGAACGCAAAGAGAACAAAGTGAGGTGTTAGTGGTGCTGGTCCCCGCTTGTCCCGGTTTGAGTCACTGGAAGATTTGTATGAAATTTTTTCCAGTGACTCTAGCCCCGGTTCTTCGGCTGCGCCACTCCACATGCTCCGCTCTTGCGTGGAACGCGATGAGAACAAAATGAGGTGAAGAGAAGGAAGTTGGTGGTGGTGCTGGTCCCCGCTTGCCCCGGTTTGAGTCGCTGGAAGATTTGCATGAAATTTTTTCAGTGACTCTAGCCTTGATTGTTCGGCTGCGCTGCACCATATGCTCCGTTCATGCGTGGAACGCGAAGAGAACAAAGTGAGGTGGAGTGAACGAAGTTAGTTGGTGGTGCTGGTCCCCGCTTGCCCCGGTTTGAGTCACTGGAAGCTTTGCCTGAAATTATTCCAGTGACTAGCCCCGGTTCTTCGTCTGCGCCACTCCACATGCTCCGCTCTTGCTTGGAACGCGATGAGAACAAAATGAGGTGAAGAGAACGAAGTTGGTGGTGCTGGTCCCCACTTGCCCTGGTTTGAGTCACTGGAAGCTTTTCCTGAAATTTTTCCAGTGACTCTAGCCCCGGTTCTTCGGCTGCGCATCACCACATGCTCCGCTCATGCGTGGAACGCGAAGAGAAAAAAGTGAGGTGGAGTGAACGAAGTTAGTTGGTGGTGCTGGTCCCCGCTTGCCCTGGTTTGAGTCAGTGGAGCTTTGCCTGAAGTTTTTCCAGTGACTCTAGCCCCGGTTGTTCGGCTGCGCCGCACCACATGCTCCGCTTATGCGTGGAACGCAAAGAGAACAAAGTGAGGTGTTAGTGGTGCTGGTCCCCGCTTGTCCCGGTTTGAGTCACTGGAAGCTTTTCCTGAAATTTTTTCCAGTGACTCTAGCCCCGGTTCTTCGGCTCCGCCACTCCACATGCTCCTCTCTTGCGTGGAACGCGATGAGAACAAAATGAGGTGAAGAGAACGAAGTTGGTGGTGCTGGTCCCCGCTTCCCCCGGTTTGAGTCATTGGAAGGTTTGCCTGAATATTTTTCAAGTGACTCTAGCCCCGGTTGTTCGGCTGCGCCGCACCATATGCTGCGCTCATGTGTGGAACGCGAAGGGAACAAAGTGAGGTGAAGAGAACGTATTTGGTGGTGCTGGCTCCCACTTGCCCTTGTTTGAGTCACTGGAAGGTTTGCCTTGAATTTTTCCAGTGACTCTAGCCCCGGTTCTTCGACTGCGCATCACCACATGCTCCGCTCATGCGTGGAACGCGAAGAGAACAAAGTTAGTTGGTGGTGCTGGTCCCCGCTTGCCCCGGTTTGGGTCACTGGAAGCTTTTCCTGAATTTTTTCCAGTGACTGTAGCCCCGGTTGTTCGGCTGCGCGGCACCACATGCTCCGCTCATGCGTGGAACGCGAAGAGAACAAAGTGAGGTGGAGAGAAGGAAGTTAGTTGGCGGTGCTGGTCCCCGCTTGCCCCGGTTTGAGTCACTGGAAGATTTGTATGAAATGTTTTCCTTTGACTCTAGCCCCGGTTCTTCGGCTGCGCCACTCCACATGCTCCGCTCTTGCTGCTGAACGCGATGAAAACAAAATGAGGTGAAGAGAACGAAGTTGGTGGTGCTGGTCCCCGCTTGCCCCGGTTTGAGTCACTGGAAGCTTTGCCTGAGTTTTTTTCAAGTGACTAGCCCCTTTGGTTCGGCTGCGCCGCACCACGTGCTCCGCTCATGCGTCGAACGCGAAGTGAACAAAGTGAGGTGAAGAGAACGAAGTTCGTGGTTTTGGTCCCCGCTTGCCCCGGTTTGAGTCACTGGAAGATCTGCATGAAATTTTTTCCGGTCACTTTAGCCCCAGTTGGTCGACTGCACCGCACCATATGCTCCGACCATGCGTGGAACGCGAAAAGAACAAAATGAGGTGAAGAAAAGGAAGTTGGTGGTGTTGCTGGTCCCCGCTTGCCCCGGTTTGAGTCGCTGGAAGATTTGCATGAAATTTTTTCTAGTGACTCTAGCCTCGGTTCGGCTGCGCCGCACCACATCCTGCGCTCATGCGTGGAACGCGAAGAGAACAAAGTGAAGTGAAGCGAACGAAGTTAGTTGGTAGTGCTGGTCCTCGCTTGCCCTTTTTTGAGTCACTGGAAGCTTTGCCTGGATTTTTTTCCAGTGACTCTAGCCCGGGTTGTTTGGCTGCGCGGCACTACATGCTCCGCTCATGCGTGTAACGTGGAGAGAACAAAGTGAGGTGAAGAGAAGGTAGTTGGTGGTGCTGGTCCCCGCTTGCCCCGGTTTGAGTCACTGGAAGATTTGTATGAAATTTTTTCCAGTGACTCTAGCCCCGGTTCTTCGGCTGCGCCACTCCACATGCTCCGCTCTTGCTTGGAACGCGATGAGAAGAAAATGAGGTGAAGAGAACGAAGTTGGTAATGCTGGTCTCCACTTGCCCTGGTTTGAGTCACTGGAAGCTTTTCCTGAAATTTTTCCAGTGACTCTAGCCCCGGTTCTTCGGCGTCGCATCACCACATGCTCCGCTCATGCGTGGAACGCGAAGAGAACAAAGTGAGGTGGAGTGAACGAAGTTAGTTAGTGGTGCTGGTCCCCGCTTGCCCCGGTTTGAGTCACTGGAATCTTTGCTTGAAATTTTTTCCAGTGACTCTAGCCCCGGTTGTTTGGCTGCGCCGCACGACATGCTCCGCTCATGCGTGGAACGCGAAGAGAACAAAGTGAGATGGAGTGAACGAAGTTAGTTGGTGGTGCTGGTCCCCGCTTGCCCTGGTTTGAGTCATTGGAGCTTTGCCTCAAGTTTTTCCAGTGACTCTAGCCCCGGTTGTTCGGCTGCGCCGCACCAAATGCTCCGCTCATGTGTGGAACGCGAAGGGAACAAAGTGAGGTGAAGAGAACGTAGCTGGTGGTGCTGGTCCCCGCTTGCCCCGGTTTGAGTCATTGGAATCTTTGCCTGAAATTTTTTCTAGTGGCTCTAGCCCCGGTTGTCCTGCTGCGCCGCACCACATAGTCCGCTTATGCGTGGAACGCGAAGAGAACAAAGTGAGGTGAAGAGAACGAAGTTAGTTGGTGGTGCTGGTCCCCACTTACCCTGGTTTGAGTCACTGGAAGATTTGCCTGAAATTTTTCCACTGACTCTAGCCCCGGTTCTTCGGCTGCGCATCACCACATGCTCCGCTCATGCGTGGAACGCGAAGAGAACAAAGTGAGGTGGAGTGAACGAAGTTAGTTGGTGGCGCTGGTCCCCGCTTGCCCCGGTTTCAGTCACTGGAAGCTTTGCCTGAAATTTTTTCCAGTGACTCTAGCCCCGGTTGTTCTGCTGCGCCGCACCACTTTCTCCGCTTATGCGTGGAACGCGAAGAAAACAAAGTGAGGTGAAGAGAACGAAGTTAGTTGGTGGTGCTGGTCCCCGCTTGCCCCGGTTTAAGTCACTGGAAGCTTTGCCTGAAATTTTTCCAGTGACTAGCCCCGGTTGTTCGGCTGCGCCGCACCACGTGCTCAGCTCGACCGTGGAACGCGAAGAGAACGAAGTTAGTTGGCGGTGCTGGTCCCCGCTTGCCCCGGTTTGAGTCACTGGAAGATCTGCATGACATTTTTTCCAGTGACTCCAGCCCCGGTTGTTCGGCTGCGCCGCACCACATGCTCCGCTCATGCGTGGAACGCGAAGAGAACAAAGTGAGGTGGAGTGAACGAAGTTAGTTGATGGTGCTGGTCCCCGCTTGCCCTGATTTGAGTCAGTGGAGCTTTGCCTGAAATTTTTCCAGGGACTCTAGCCCCGGTTCTTCGGCTGCGCATCACCACATGCTCCGCTAATGCGCGGAACGCGAAGAGAACAAAGTGAGGTGGAGTGAACGAAGTTAGTTGGTGGTGCTGGTCCCCGCTTTCCCCGGTTTGAGTCACTGGAAGCTTTGCCTGAAATTATTCCAGTGACTAGCCCCGGTTGTTCGGCTGCGCCGCACCACATGCTCCGCTTATGTGTGGAACGCGAAGGGAACAAAGTGAGGTGAAGAGAACGTAGTTGGTGGTACTGGTCCCCACTTGCACTGGTTTGAGTCGCTGGAAGATTTGCCTGAAATTTTTCCAGTGACTCTAGCTCCGGTTCATGGGCTGCGCATCACCACATGCTCAGCTCATGCGTGGAACGCGAAGATTACAAAGTGAGGTGGAGTGAACGTAATTGGTGGTGCTTGTCCCCGCTTGCCCCGGTTTGAGTCACTGGAAGCTTTGCCTGAAATTATTCCAGTGACTAGCCCCGGTTGTTCGGCTGCGCCGCACCACGTGCTCAGCTCGACCGTGGAACGCGAAGAGAACGAAGTTAGTTGGCGGTGCTGGTGACCGCTTGCCCCGGTTTGAGTCACTGGAAGATCTGCATGACATTTTTTCCAGTGACTCCAGCCCCGGTTGTTCGGCTGCGCCGCACCACATGCTCCGCTCATGCGTGGAACGCGAAGAGAACAAAGTGAGGTGGAGTGAACGAAGTTAGTTGATGGTGCTGGTCCCCGCTTGCCCTGATTTGAGTCAGTGGAGCTTTGCCTGAAATTTTTCCAGGGACTCTAGCCCCGGTTCTTCGGCTGCGCATCACCACATGCTCCGCTAATGCGCGGAACGCGAAGAGAACAAAGTGAGGTGGAGTGAACGAAGTTAGTTGGTGGTGCTGGTCCCCGCTTTCCCCGGTTTGAGTCACTGGAAGCTTTGCCTGAAATTATTCCAGTGACTAGCCCCGGTTGTTCGGCTGCGCCGCACCACATGCTCCGCTTATGTGTGGAACGCGAAGGGAACAAAGTGAGGTGAAGAGAACGTAGTTGGTGGTACTGGTCCCCACTTACCCTGGTTTGAGTCGCTGGAAGATTTGCCTGAAAATTTTCCAGTGACTCTAGCTCCGGTTCATGGGCTGCGCATCACCACATGCTCAGCTCATGCGTGGAACGCGAAGATTACAAAGTGAGGTGGAGTGAACGTAGTTGGTGGTGCTGGTCCCCGCTTGCCCCGGTTTGAGTCACTGGAAGCTTTGCCTGAAATTATTCCAGTGACTAGCCCCGGTTCTTCGGCTGCGCCACTCCACATGCTCCGCTCTTGCTTGGAACGCGATGAGAACAAAATGAGGTGAAGTGAACGAAGTTGGTGGTGCTGGTCCCCACTTGCCCTGGTTTGAGTCACTGGAAGCTTTTCCTGAAATTTTTCTAGTGATGCTAGCCCCGGTTCTTCGGCTGCGCATCACCACATGCTCCGCTCATGCGTGGAACGCGAAGAGAAAAAAGTGAGGTGGAGTGAACGAAGTTTGTTGGTGGTGCTGGTCCCCGCTTGCCCTGGTTTGAGTCAGTGGAGCTTTGCCTGAAGTTTTTCCAGTGACTCTAGCCCCGGTTGTTCGGCTGCGCCGCACCACATGCTCCGCTTATGCGTGGAACGCAAAGAGAACAAAGTGAGGTGTTAGTGGTGCTGGTCCCCGCTTGTCCCGGTTTGAGTCACTGGAAGATTTGTATGAAATTTTTTCCAGTGACTCTAGCCCCGGTTCTTCGGCTGCGCCACTCCACATGCTCCGCTCTTGCGTGGAACGCGATGAGAACAAAATGAGGTGAAGAGAAGGAAGTTGGTGGTGGTGCTGGTCCCCGCTTGCCCCGGCTTGAGTCGCTGGAAGATTTGCATGAAATTTTTTCAGTGACTCTAGCCTTGATTGTTCGGCTGCGCTGCACCACATGCTCCGTTCATGCGTGCAACGCGAAGAGAACAAAGTGAGGTGAAGAGAACGAAGTTAGTTGGTGTTGCTGGTCCCCGCTTGCCCCTGTTTGAGTCACTGGAAGCTTTTCCTGAAATTTTTTCCAGTGACTCTAGCCCCGGTTCTTCGGCTCCGCCACTCCACATGCTCCTCTCTTGCGTGGAACGCGATGAGAACAAAATGAGGTGAAGAGAACGAAGTTGGTGGTGCTGGTCCCCGCTTCCCCCGGTTTGAGTCATTGGAAGGTTTGCCTGAATATTTTTCAAGTGACTCTAGCCCCGGTTGTTCGGCTGCGCCGTACCATATGCTGCGCTCATGTGTGGAACGCGAAGGGAACAAAGTGAGGTGAAGAGAACGTAATTGGTGGTGCTGGCTCCCACTTGCCCTTGTTTGAGTCACTGGAAGGTTTGCCTTGAATTTTTCCAGTGACTCTAGCCCCGGTTCTTCGACTGCGCATCACCACATGCTCCGCTCATGCGTGGAACGCGAAGAGAACAAAGTTAGTTGGTGGTGCTGGTCCCCGCTTGCCCCGGTTTGGGTCACTGGAAGCTTTTCCTGAATTTTTTCCAGTGACTGTAGCCCCGGTTGTTCGGCTGCGCGGCACCACATGCTCCGCTCATGCGTGGAACGCGAAGAGAACAAAGTGAGGTGGAGAGAAGGAAGTTAGTTGGCGGTGCTAGTCCCCGCTTGCCCCGGTTTGAGTCACTGGAAGATTTGTATGAAATGTTTTCCTTTGACTCTAGCCCCGGTTCTTCGGCTGCGCCACTCCACATGCTCCGCTCTTGCTGCTGAACGCGATGAAAACAAAATGAGGTGAAGAGAACGAAGTTGGTGGTGCTGGTCCCCGCTTGCCCCGGTTTGAGTCACTGGAAGCTTTGCCTGAGTTTTTTTCAAGTGACTAGCCCCTTTTGTTCGGCTGCGCCGAAACCACATGCTCCGCTCATGCGTCGAACGCGAAGTGAACAAAGTGAGGTGAAGAGAACGAAGTTCGTGGTATTGGTCCCCGCTTGCCCCGGTTTGAGTCACTGGAAGATCTGCATGAAATTTTTTCCGGTCACTTTAGCCCCAGTTGGTCGACTGCACCGCACCATATGCTCCGACCATGCGTGGAACGCGAAAAGAACAAAATGAGGTGAAGAGAAGGAAGTTGGTGGTGTTGCTGGTCCCCGCTTGCCCCGGTTTGAGTCGCTGGAAGATTTGCATGAAATTTTTTCTAGTGACTCTAGCCTCGGTTCGGCTGCGCCGCACCACATCCTGCGCTCATGCGTGGAACGCGAAGAGAACAAAGTGAAGTGAAGCGAACGAAGTTAGTTGGTGGTGCTGGTCCTCGCTTGCCCTTTTTTGAGTCACTGGAAGCTTTGCCTGGATTTTTTTCCAGTGACTCTAGCCCGGGTTGTTTGGCTGCGCGGCACTACATGCTCCGCTCATGCGTGGAACGTGAAGAGAACAAAGTGAGGTGAAGAGAAGGTAGTTGGTGGTGCTGGTCCCCGCTTGCCCCGGTTTGAGTCACTGGAAGATTTGTATGAAATTTTTTCCAGTAACTCTAGCCCCGGTTCTTCGGCTGCGCCACTCCACATGCTCCGCTCTTGCTTGGAACGCGATGAGAAGAAAATGAGGTGAAGAGAACGAAGTTGGTGGTGCTGGTCTCCACTTGCCCTGGTTTGAGTCACTGGAAGCTTTTCCTGAAATTTTTCCAGTGACTCTAGCCCCGGTTCTTCGGCGTCGCATCACCACATGCTCCGCTCATGCGTGGAACGCGAAGAGAACAAAGTGAGGTGGAGTGAACGAAGTTAGTTGGTGGTGCTGGTCCCCGCTTGCCCCGGTTTGAGTCACTGGAATCTTTGCCTGAAATATTTTCCAGTGACTCTAGCCCCGGTTGTTCGGCTGCGCCGCACGACATGCTCCGCTCATGCGTGGAACGCGAAGAGAACAAAGTGACGTGGAGTGAACGAAGTTAGTTGGTGGTGCTGGTCCCCGCTTGCCCTGGTTTGAGTCAGTGGAGCTTTGCCTGAAGTTTTTCCAGTGACTCTAGCCCCGGTTGTTCGGCTGCGCCGCACCACATGCTCCGCTCATGCGTGGAACGCAGAGAGAACAAAGTGAGGCGGAGTGAACGAAGTTAGTGGTGCTGGTCCCCGCTTGTCCCGGTTTGAGTCACTGGAAGCTTTTCCTGGATTTTTTTCCAGTGATTCTAGCCCGGGTTGTTTGGCTGCGCGGCACTACATGCTCCGCTCATGCGTGGAACGCGAAGAGAACAAAGTGAGGTGAAGAGAAGGAAGTTAGTTGGTGGTGCTGGTCCCCGCTTGCCCCGGTTTGAGTCACTGGAAGCTTTGCCTGAAATTATTCCAGTGACTAGCCCCGGTTGTTCGGCTGCGCCGCACCACATGCTCCGCTCATGTGTGGAACGCGAAGGGAACAAAGTGAGGTGAAGAGAACGTAGTTGGTGGTGCTGGTCCCCACTTACCCTGGTTTGAGTCGCTGGAAGCTTTGCCTGAAATTTTTTCCAGTGACTCTAGCCCCGGTTCTTCGGCTGCGCCACTCCACATGCTCCGCTCTTGCGTGGAACGCGATGAGAACAAAATGAGGTGAAGAGAAGGAAGTTGGTGGTGGTGCTGGTCCCCGCTTTCCCCGGTTTGAGTCGCTGGAAGATTTGCATGAAATTTTTTCAGTGACTCTAGCCTTGATTGTTCGGCTGCGCTGCACCACATGCTCCGTTCATGCGTGGAACGCGATGAGAACCAAATGATTTGAAGAGAAGGAAGTTGGTGGTGGTGCTGGTTCCCGCTTGCCCCGGTTTGAGTCGCTGGAAGATTTGCATGAAATTTTTTCTAGTGACTCTAGCCTCGGTTCGGCTGCGCCGCACCACATCCTGCGCTCATGCGTGGAACGCGAAGAGAACAAAGTGAGGTGAAGCGAACGAAGTTAGTCGGTGGTGCTGGTCCTCGCTTGCCCTTGTTTGAGTCACTGGAAGCTTTGCCTGGATTTTTTTTCCAGTGACTCTAGCCCGGGTTGTTTGGCTGCGCGGCACTACATGCTCCGCTCATGCGTGGAACGTGAAGAGAACAAAGTGAGGTGAAGAGAAGGTAGTTGGTGGTGCTGGTCCCCGCTTGCCCCGGTTTGAGTCACTGGAAGATTTGTATGAAATTTTTTCCAGTGACTCTAGCCCCGGTTCTTCGGCTGCGCCACTCCACATGCTCCGCTCTTGCTTGGAACGCGATGAGAACAAAATGAGGTGAAGAGAACGAAGTTGGTGGTGCTGGTCTCCACTTGCCCTGGTTTGAGTCACTGGAAGCTTTTCCTGAAATTTTTCCAGTGACTCTAGCCCCGGTTCTTCGGCTGCGCATCACCACATGCTCCGCTCATGCGTGGAACGCGAAGAGAACAAAGTGAGGTGGAGTGAACGAAGTTAGTTGGTGGTGCTGGTCCCCGCTTGCGCCGGTTTGAGTCACTGGAATCTTTGCCTGAAATTTTTTCCAGTGACTCTAGCCCCGGTTGTTTGGCTGCGCCGCACCACATGCTCCGCTCATGCGTGGAACGCGAATAGGACAAAGTGAGGTGGAGTGAACGAAGTTAGTTGGTGGTGCTGGTCCCCGCTTGCCCTGGTTTGAGTCAGTGGAGCTTTGCCTGAAGTTTTTCCAGTGACTCTAGCCCCGGTTGTTCGGCTGCGCCGCACCACATGCTCCGCTCATGCGTGGAACGCGGAGAGAACAAAGTGAGGTGAAGAGAAGGAAGTTAGTTGGTGGTGCTGGTCCCCGCTTGCCCCGGTTTGAGTCACTGGAAGATTTGCATGAAATTTTTTCCAGTGACTCTAGCCCCGGTTCTTCGGCTGCGCCACACCACATGCTCCGCTCTTGCGTGGAACGCGATGAGAACAAAATGAGGTGAAGAGAAGGAAGTTGGTGGTGGTGCTGGTCCCCGTTTTCCCCGGTTTGAGTCGCTGGAAGATTTGCATGAAATTTTTTCAGTGACTCTAGCCCCGGTTGTTCGGCTGCGCCGCACCATATGCTGCGCTCATGTGTGGAACGCGAAGGGAACAAAATGAGGTGAAGACAACGTAATTGGTGGTGCTGGCTCCCACTTGCCCTGGTTTGAGTCACTGGAAGCTTTGCCTGAAATTTTTCCAGTGACTCTAGCCCCGGTTCTTCGACTGCACATCACCACATGCTCCGCTCATGCGTGGAACGCGAAGAGAACAAAGTTAGTTGGTGGTGCTGGTCCCCGCTTGCCCCTGTTTGAGTCACTGGATGCTTTTCCTGAAATCTTTTCCAGTGACTCTAGCCCTCATTGTTCGGCTGCGCCGCACAACATGCTCCGCTCATGCGTAGAACGCGAAGAGAACAAAGTGAGGTGAAGAGAACGAAGTAAGTTGGTGGTGCTGGTCCCCACTTCGCCTGGTTTGAGTCACTGGAAGCTTTGCCTGAAATTTTTCCAGTGACTAGCCCCGGTTCTTCGGCTGCGCATCACCACATGCTCCGCTCATGCGTGGAACTCGATGAGAACAAAGTGAGGTGGAGTGAACGAAGTTAGTTTGTGGTGCTGGTCCCCGCTTGCCCCGGTTTGAGTCACTGGAAGCTTTGCCTGAAATTTTTTCCAGTGACTCTAGCCCCGGTTGTTCGGCTGCGCCGCACCACATGGTCCGCTCATGCGTGGAACGCGATGAGAACAAAGTGAGGTGAAGAGAACGAAGTTAGTTGGTGATGCTGGTCCCCGCTTGCCCCGGCTTGAGTCACTGGAAGCTTTGCCTGAAATTTTTTCAGTGACTAGCCCCGGTTGTTCGGCTGCGCCGCACCACATGCTCCGCTCATGCGTCGAACGCGAAGTGAACAAAGTGACGTGAAGAGAACGAAGGTAGTTCGTGGTTCTGGTCCCCGCTTGCCCCAGTTTGAGTCACTGGAAGATCTGCATGAAATTTTTTTCTGGTGACTCTAGCCCCAGTTGGTCGGCTGCACCGATCCATATGCTCCGCTCATGCGTGGAACGCGAAAAGAACAAAGTGCGGTGAAGAGAACGAAGTTAGTGGTGGTGCTGGTCCCCGCTTGCCCCGGTTTGAGGCACTGGAAGATGTGCATGAAATTTTTCCAGTGACTCTAGCCCCGGTTGTTCGGCTGCGCCGCACCACATGCTCCGCTCATGCGTGGAACGCGAAGAGAACAAAGTGAGGTGGAGAGAACGAAGTTAGTTGGTGGTGCTGGTCCCCGCTTGCCTGGTTTGAGTCACTGGAAGCTTTGCCTGAAATTTTTTCCAGTGACTCCAGCCCGGGTTGTTCGGCTGCGCCGCACCACATGCTCCGCTCATGCGTGGAACGCGAAGAGAACAAAGTGAGGGGGAGTGAATGAAGTTAGTGGTGCTGGTCCCCGCTTGCCCCGGTTTGAGTCACTGGAAGCTCTGCCTGAAATTTTTTCCAGTGACTCTAGCCCGGGTTGTTCGGCTGCGCGGCACCACATGCTCCGCTCATGCGTGGAGCGCGGAGAGAACAAAGTGAGGTGAAGAGAACGAAGTTAGTTGGTGGTGCTGGTCCCCGCTTGCCCCTGTTTGAGTCACTGGAAGCTTTTCCTGAAATTTTTTCCAGTGACTCTAGCCCCGGTTCTTCGGCTGCGCCACTCCACATGCTCCTCTCTTGCGTGGAATGCGATGAGAACAAAATGAGGTGAAGAGAACGAAGTGTGGTGGTGCTGGTCCCCGCTTGCCCCGGTTTGAGTCACTGGAAGGTTTGCCTGAATTTTTTTCAAGTGGCTCTAGCCCCGGTTGTTCGGCTGCGCGGCACTACATGCTCCGCTCATGCGTGGAACGTGAAGAGAACAAAGTGAGGTGAAGAGAAGGTAATTGATGGTGCTGGTCCCCGCTTGCCCCGGTTTGAGTCACTGGAAGATTTGTATGAAATTTTTTCCAGTGACTCTAGCCCCGGTTCTTCGGCTGCGCGGCACTCCACATGCTCCGCTCTTGCTTGGAACGCGATGAGAACAAAATCAGGTGAAGAGAACGAAGTTGGTGGTGCTGGTCCCCACTTGCCCTGGTTTGAGTCACTGGAAGCTTTGTCCTGAAATTTTTCCAGTGACTCTAGCCCCGGTTCTTCGGCTGCGGATCACCACATGCTCCGCTCATGCGTGGAACGCGAAGAGAACAAAGTGAGGTGGAGTGAACGAAGTTAGCTGGTGGTGCTGGTCCCCGCTTGCCCTGGTTTGAGTCAGTGGAGCTTTGCCTGAAGTTTTTCCAGTGACTCTAGCCCCGGTTGTTCGGCTGCGCCGCACCACATGCTCCGCTTATGCGTGGAACTCAAAGAGAACAAAGTGAGGTGAACAGAACGAAATTAGTTAGTGGTGCTGGTGCCGCTTGCCCCGGTTTGAGTCACTGGAAGCTTTTCCTGAAATTTTTTCCAGTGGCTCTAGCCCCGGTTGTTCGGCTGCGCGGCACCACATGCTCCGCTCATGCGTGGAGCGCGGAGAGAACAAAGTGAGGTGAAGAGAACGAAGTTAGTTGGTGGTGCTGGTCCCCGCTTGCCCCTGTTTGAGTCACTGGAAGCTTTTCCTGAAATTTTTTCCAGTGACTCTAGCCCCGGTTCTTCGGCTGCGCCACTCCACATGCTCCTCTCTTGCGTGGAATGCGATGAGAACAAAATGAGGTGAAGAGAACGAAGTTGGTGGTGCTGGTCCCCGCTTCCCCCGGTTTGAGTCACTGGAAGGTTTGCCTGAATTTTTTTCAAGTGGCTCTAGCCCCGGTTGTTCGGCTGCGCCGCACCATATGCTGCGCTCATGTGTGGAACGCGAAGGGAACAAAGTGAGGTGAAGAGAACGTAATTGGTGGTGCTGGCTCCCACTTGCCCTGGTTTGAGTCACTGGAAGCTTTGCCTGAAATTTTTCCAGTGACTCTAGCCCCGGTTCTTCGACTGCGCATCACCACATGCTCCGCTCATGCGTGGAACGCGAAGAGAACAAAGTTAGTTGGTGGTGCTGGTCCCCGCTTGCCCCGGCTTGGGTCACTGGAAGCTTTTCCTGAATTTTTTCCGGTGACTGTAGCCCCGGTTGTTCGGCTGCGCGGCACCACCTGCTCCGCTCATGCGTGGAACGCGAAGAGAACAAAGTGAGGTGAAGAGAAGGAAGTTAGTTGGCGGTGCTGGTCCCCGCTTGCCCCGGTTTGAGGCACTGAAAGCTTTGTCTGAAAATTTTCCAGTGGCTAGCCCCGGTTGTTCGGCTGCGCGTCACCACATGCTCCGCTCATGCGTGGAACACGAAGAGAACAAAGTGAGGTGAAGAGAAGGAAGTTAGTTGGTAGTGCTGGTCCCCGCTTGCCCCGGTTTGAGTCACTGGGAGCTTTGCCTGAGTTTTTTTCAAGTGACTAGCCCCGGTTGTTCGGCTGCGCCGCACCACATGCTCCGCTCATGTGTGGAACGGGAAAAGAACAAAGTGAGGTGAAGAGAACGTAGTTGGTGGTGCTGGTCCCCACTTGCCCTGGTTTGAGTCACTGGAAGCTTTGCCTGAAATTTTTCCAGTGACTCGCCCCAGTTCTTCGGCTGCGCAGCACCACATGCTCCGCTCATGCGTCGAACGCGAAGTGAACAAAGTGAGGTGAAGAGAACGAAGGTAGTTCGTGGTTCTGGTCCCCGCTTGCCCCAGTTTGAGTCACTGGAAGATCTGCATGAAATTTTTTTCCGGTGACTCTAGCCCCAGTTGGTCGGCTGTACCGCACCATATGCTCCGCTCATGCGTGGAACTCGAAAAGAACAAAGTGAGGTGAAGAGAACGAAGTTAGTTGGTGGTGCTGGTCCCCGCTTGCCCTGGTTTGAGTCACTAGAAAATCTGCATGAAATTTTTCCGGTGACTCTAGCCCCGGTAGTTCGGCTGCACCGCACAACATGCTCTGCTCATGCGTGGAACACGAGGAGAACAATGTGAGGTGAAGAGAACGAAGTTAGTTGGTGATGCTGGTCCCCGGTTTGAGTCACTGGGTGCTTTTCCTGAAATCATTTCCAGTGACTCTAGCCCTCGTTGTTCGGCTGCGCCACACAACATGCTCCGCTCATGCGTGGAACGCGGAGAGAACAAAGTGAGGTGAAGAGAACGAAGTTAGTTGGTGGTGCTGGTCCCCACTTGCCGCTGTTTGAGTCACTGGAAGCTTTGCCTGGATTTTTTTCCAGTGATTCTAGCCCGGGTTGTTTGGCTGCGCGGCACTACATGCTCCGCTCATGCGTAGAACGCGAAGAGAACAAAGTGAGGTGAAGAGAGGGAAGTTAGTTGGTGGTGCTGCTCCCCGCTTGCCCCGGTTTGAGTCATTGTAAGATTTGTATGAAATTTTTTCCAGTGACTCTAGCCCCGGTTCTTCGGCTGCGCCACTCCACATGCTCCGCTCTTGCGTGGAACGCGATGAGAACAAAATGAGGTGAAGAGAATTAAGTTGGTGGTGGTGCTGGTCCCCGCTTGCCACGGTTTGATTCGCTGGAAGATATGCATGAAATTTTTTCTAGTGACTCTGGCCATGGTTCGGCTGCGCCGCACCACATGCTGCGCTCATGCGTGTACCGCGAAGAGAACAAAGTGAGGTGGAGTGAACGAAGTTAGTTGGTGGTGCTGGTCCCCGCTTGCCCCGGTTTGAAACACTGAAAGCTTTGCCTGTAATTTTTTCCAGTGACTCTAGCCCCGATTGTTCGGCTGCACAGCACCACATGCTCCGCTCAAGCGTGGAACGCGAAGAGAACAAAGTGAGGTGGAGTGAACGAAGCTAGTTGGTGGTGCTGGTCCCCGCTTGCCCCGGTTTGAGACACTGAAAGCTTTGTCTAAAAATTTTTCAGTGCGTAGCCCCGGTTGCTCGGCTGCGCGTCACCACATGCTCCGCTCATGCGTGGAACGCGAAGAGAACAAAGTGAGGTTAAGAGAAGGAAGTTAGTTGGTGGTGCTGGTACCCGCTTGCCCCGATTTGATTCACTGGAAGATCTGCATGAAATTTTTTTCGGTGACTGTAGCCTCGGTTCGGCTGCGCCGCACCACATGCTGCGCTCATGCGTGGAACACGGAGAACAATGTGAGGTTAAGCGAACAAAGTTAGTTGGTGGGGCTGGTCCCCGCTTGCCCCTGTTTGAGTCACTGGATGCTTTTCCTGAAATCTTTTCCAGTGACTCTAGCCCTCATTGTTCGGCTGCGCCGCACAACATGCTCCGCTCATGCGTAGAACGCGAAGAGAACAAAGTGAGGTGAAGAGAACGAAGTTAGTTGGTGGTGCTGATCCCCGCTTGCACTGGTTTGAGTCACTGGAATCTGCCTGAAATTTTTTCCAGTGACTCTAGCCCCGGTTGTTCTGCTGCGCCGCACCACATGGTCCGCTTATGCGTGGAACGCGAAGAGAACAAAGTAAGGTGAAGAGAACGAAGTTAGTTGGTGGTGCTGGTCCCCACTTCGCCTGGTTTGAGTCACTGGAAGCTTTGCCTGAAATTTTTCCAGTGACTAGCCCCGGTTCTTCGGCTGCGCATCACCACATGCTCCGCTCATGCGTGGAACTCGAAGAGAACAAAGTGAGGTGGAGTGAACGAAGTTAGTTTGTGGCGCTGGTCCCCGCTTGCCCCGGTTTGAGTCACTGGAATCTTTGCCTGAAATTTTTTCCAGTGACTCTAGCCCCGGTTGTTCTGCTGCGCCGCACCACATGGTCCGCTTATGCGTGGAACGCGATGAGAACAAAGTGAGGTGAAGAGAACGAAGTTAGTTGGTGATGCTGGTCCCCGCTTGCCCCGGCTTGAGTCACTGGAAGCTTTGCCTGAAATTTTTTCAGTGACTAGCCCCGGTTGTTCGGCTGCGCCGCACCACATGCTCAGCTCGTCCGTGGAACGCGAAGAGAACGAAGTTGGTGGAGCTGGTCCCCGCTTGCCCCGGTTTAAGGCACTGGAAGATGTGCATGACATTTTTTCCAGTGACTCTAGCCCCTGTTGTTCGGCTGCGCCGCACCACATGCTCCGCTCATGCGTGGAACGCGAAGAGAACAAAGTGAGGTGGAGTGAACGAAGTTAGTTGGTGGTGCTGGTCCCCGCTTGGCCTGGTTTGAGTCACTGGAAGCTTTTCGTGAATTTTTTTCCAGTGACTCCAGCCCTGGTTGTTCGGCTGCGCCGCTCCACATGCTCCGCTCATGCGTGGAACGCGAAGAGAACAAAGTGAGGCGGAGTGAATGAAGTTAGTGGTGCTGGTCCCCGCTTGCCCCGGTTTGAGTCACTGGAAGCTTTCCCTGAAATTTTTCCAGTGACTCTAGCCCTGGTTGTTCGGCTGCGCGGCACCACATGCTCCGCTCATGCGTGGAACGTGAAGAGAACAAAGTGAGGTGAAGAGAAGGTAGTTGGTGGTGCTGGTCCCCGCTTGCCCCGGTTTGAGTCACTGGAAGATTTGTATGAAATTTTTTCCAGTAACTCTAGCCTTGGTTCTTCGGCTGCGCCACTCCACATGCTCCGCTCTAGCTTGGAACGCGATGAGAACAAAATGAGGTGAAGAGAACGAAGTTGGTGGTGCTGGTCCCCACTTGCCCTGGTTTGAGTCACTGGAAGCTTTTCCTGAAATTTTTCCAGTGACTCTAGCCCCGGTTCTTCGGCTGCGGATCACGACATGCTCCGCTCATGCGTGGAACGCGAAGAGAACAAAGTGAGGTGGAGTGAACGAAGTTAGTTGGTGGCGCTGGTCCCTGCTTGCCCCGGTTTGAGTCACTGGAATCTTGGCCTGAAATTTTTTCCTGTGACTCTAGCCCCGGTTGTTCGGCTGCGCCGCACCACTTGCTCCGCTCATGCGTGGAACGCGAAGAGAACAAAGTGAGGTGGAGTGAACGAAGTTGGTGGTGCTGGTCCCCGCTTGCCCTGGTTTGAGTCAGTGGAGCTTTGCCTGAAGTTTTTCCAGTGACTCTAGCCCCGGTTCTTCATTATTTCCACTAACACTTTTTACTATCTTGGTATTAACCTCGCTAGTGACTTTTCATGGCCTTGCCACATTAACCACATAATAAACTAATCTAATCGAGCAGTTGGGTATCTCCATCGTAACCTGCCCATGGCTCCTTCTTCCTTAAAATTACTAACTTATAAAACATTTGTGCGACCTAAACTTGAATACGCTTGCGCAATATTTGACCCCCATCAGTATAACCTTACCTCAGCCCTTGAATCTGTTCAGAATCGGGCCACTCGCTTTATTCTTTCAAACTACTCTCGATACTATAGCATATCCGCCTTGAAGTTCAAACTAAAACTTCCTTCTCTCGCTTCCCGTCATTGAATTTCACGTCTGTGCCTTTATCACTGTTTTTTTCATTGTTCACCCCGTGACAGCAAGCTCATTCTACCAGTACGTCGAATACCCCGCACAGGCCATCCAAACAGCGTCATCCCGCACCGTGCCCGCACTACTACATTTCAGAAATCATTTTTTGTCCACACAGCTCGCGACTGGAATGACCTTCCCTGCAACTTACCACTAATACCTGATCCAGCCCATTTCAAGACTGCCATCGAGGAAACCATCTCATTGTCATGATTCCCATATAACATTCATTGTTTACCGCTGTTCTTGCGCCCACTCCTCATGCAATGTCCCGCCAGGGACCCTTGAGGTTCAAATAAATAAAATAAAAAATAAACTATGGTTCGTAAAGATAGAATAACTAGAGGTGGGAGAGTGGCTGTGCTTCTGAGGCAAGGCATACGCTATTCACTAATGCCAGACGTTCCAGGCGTCGAAGCAGTCTGGTGCAAGGTTCAGCTAATTCAGAGATCTGCCTGCGTTGGGGCTGTGTACAGACCCCCAAACGCAGAGGCTTCCTATCTTGAGCCGCTTCTTGAGTATATGCAGAGGTACATGCTGGGAAGCGCTGTAATAATGGAAGGAGACTTCAACCTTCCAGATGTAAATTGGAACTTGTTAAGCCCGTCCACGGCAATAAACAATCTTCTGGTAAGCATTTTATTCACTCTGGATCTAACACAGGTTGTTTCCAAGGCTACTCGGGTGCAGGGTACTTCAAGCTCTATTCTGGATCTTATTTTCCTAAGCGACCATTTTTTGAAGGAAAAGGTTAGCGTGAATATTTTTGTTGGTTTGTCTGATCATAATATTGCTGTGTGCACACTATCGTATCCAGCACGGTTTCGCCAGAGTGGTTCTACAAAGCGTGTATATGCCTTTAACAAAGCTGATGATGCAGCTATCATGACACACCTTGCACACGAATACCTCGATTTCCACAATCTATGCACAGAAGGCTCTGCAGACATCGATGAAATATGGCTGCAGTTAAAAAATCGTGTACTGCACTGTATGAGGCAGTTTGTCTCACCAATAAAAAGTCCACAAGAAAGCAGAATCCTTGGATAACTCGCGAAGTAATTCACTTAAAACGTAGAATTGAAAGGTTGTGAAAATCAAGCCTGGTCTCAGACTACTGCCAAAATGTTAATACAATGAAGAAAGAACTGAAGGAAAAGACAAAAGAAGCAAAGCAATACTTCTGTAAAACAACTCTTAACAACTTTATCAAAGAATCACCCTAAAAATTCTGGCGCTATATTAGTGACAAAGAAATCCCTCCAAACGATTTGCCACCTTACTAAGAAAGAAAGCAGGCGGTTGCATTCAGCGCATTTTTCCAATCCGTATTTACACCAGACAATGGTATTACGCATTATTTTAGGCAAGAAAACAGAGAACAATATGGTGTACTGGATGCCCCAGTCATAAGTGAAGAAGGAGTACTATCATTTCTGTTAAACCTAGATGATAAAAAGTGCAGCGGCCCGGGCGAATTTTCAAATGTATTCGTGAAACGTTATGCCGAGCCCATGAGGAAGTACCTTTGCCTTGTGTTCAATAAGTCCATATGCGAGCGCTTCCACTCAGCGGAATGGAAAGTTGCAAAAATAATACCAATTCATAAATCAGGTGATAAGACTTGCCAGTCAAATTACAGGCCTATTTCTTGCATGTTCCAGTATTGAACATAGATGCGTGGCCTTGGTTTCGGCACTTGTCTCAGGGCATGGGTCGGAAGTGATTTTGAGAGCTGATTTTAGCGTGTCTTTAAAGCAACTGTAATTAATTAACGCGCACTTATATCGCTCCAAAAGAGGTAATTTACACGCAAACTTGAAACTAATCGGTAGATGATCACTGTTGCACAGTCAACAGGCGCCCAAGACGTGACAGAGACTCCTGGGGAGGAAAAAGTTAAATCTAATGCAGAGCGGCATTCACTCTGAACAAACGTAGGTAATTCGGAATTGTTGCAGATCAAATTGTTGTCAGAAACCCAATCAAATAATCGAGAACCAAAGCTGTCTGTTTAAAGCCCCCACGTCACATGGTGCGAACTGAATTAAGTCATCGAGCGCCCTAACCACTGTTTCCCCGCCGCGGTGGCTCAGTGGTTAGGGCGCTCGACTACTGATCTGGAGTTCCCTGGTTCGAACCCGACCGCGGCGGCTGCGTTTTTATGGAGGAAAAACGCTAAGGCGCCCGTGTGCTGTGCGATGTCAGTGCACGTTAAAGATCCCCAGGTGGTCGAAATTATTCCGGAGCCCTCCAATACGGCACCTCTTCTTCCTTTCTTCTTTCACTCCCTCCTTTATCCCTTTCCTTACGGCGCGGTTCATGTGTCCAACGATATATGAGACAGATACTGCGCCATTTCCTTTAAAAAAACCCCAATTATTCAAGTAATAAAACCTGAGGACGTCTACTAGACATGAGTGAGTCAAGGGGCCCAGTGCCATGCACACATGACGGGAAATATGCATTGGATACCGTAAAGGGCTTTTGACCAGACACACTGAGGTCAACCGCAAGGACTTCACATTCATTGTCCGCATATTGGAAAAAATGCATGCCCTGTGACAAAACTTTGTAGAGATTAGCACTAACAACCCTCCCTCTCGTGATGACCGGTCAAGACGGAACGGACGGTAATATTTAAGATGATAGCTGATATTTGTAGTTAGCCATGTTTCCTGTAATGCAATTAAATCTGGTAGAAGATGATTGCATAGGCAATTTAAACCTGTTTTAGCTGAGAATATAG
>JARKHS020014606.1:0-13242 GCA_030143305.2 Amblyomma americanum | reverse complement strand
TAATCTGAAAGCACCGGCAACAGTGAAGTTCTGCAGCCTGCCCATATAACTGCAATCACACGCTATCCTCACCACATCACAGTAGCGACGACGAACTGGAACCATCACCTAACATTCTGCTTTGTCTTCATCTGCAAATCGTTACCAGCCCCGTTATACCGAAAGGTTCTAGCTGACCAAGCACAACTTTCTTGGATGCGCGGCCATTCCTGACAACCGACGCCAGGGGACGTGATCATCATATACACAGGGAATCTGCAACCAACGGCAGCAGTTACGTAGCGCTGCCTGCCCATGTAACTGCAATCACTCGCTATCGCCACCACTTGGCAGTAGCGACGACGCACTCTAAACATCGCCTAACATTCGGTTTTGCTTCGTTCTGCTTGTCGTTCTCTGCCCCGTTATACCAAATGTTCCACCTCACGGAGCACTCCTTGCTTGGATGCGCGTCCATACCTGACAACAGACGCCAGGGGACGTGATTGTGAAATACACAGGGAATCTGCAAAACCGGCTGCAGTTGCATAGCGAAGCCTGCCCATATAACTGCAATCACTCGCTATCCTCACCACTTGGCAGTAGCGACGACGCACTAGAAACATCGCCTAACGTTCGGCTTTGCTTGATTCTGCATGTCGTTCCCTGCCCCGTTATAACGAATGGTTCCTGCTGTCGGAGCACTCCTTTCTTTTATGCGCGTCCGTACCTGACAACCGACGCCAGGGGACCTGATAGTCAAATACTCAGGGAATCTGCAAGCACCGGCAGCAGTTAAGTTGCGCAGCCTGCCCATATAACTGCAATCACTCGCCTGGCAGTAGTGACGACGCACTGGAAACATCGCCTAACATTCTGCTTTGCTTGGTATGCATGTCGTTCTCTACCCCGTTATACGCAAGAATTTCCAGTTCACCGTGCACTCCTCTCTTGTATCCGCGTACTTACCTGTCAGCCGACACCAGGGGACGTGATTGCCAAATACACAGGGAATATGCAAAAACGGCTGCAGTTGCGTAGCGCAGCCTTCCCATACAACTGCAATCACTCGCTATCCTCGCCACTTGGCAGTAGCGACGACGCACTAGAAACATCGCCTAACATTCGGCTTTGCTTGGATCTGCATGTCGTTCTCTGCCCCATTATACTGATGCGTTCCAGCTCACCGAGCACTCCTTGCTTGGATGCGCGTCCATACCTGACAACCGACGCCAGGGGACGTGATTGTCAATTACACAAGGAATCTGCAACCAACGGCAGCAGTTACGTAGCGCAGCCTGCCTATATAACTGCAATAACTCGCTATCCTCACAACATGGCAGTCGCATCGACGCTCTAGAAACCGCCTAAAATTCTGCTTTGCCTGGTTCTGAAAATCATTCCCTGCCCCGTTATACAGAAAATTTCCAGCTGACCGAGCACTCCACTCTTGAATGCGCGTTCATACCTGTCAACCGACGCCAGATGACGCGATTATCAAATGCACAGGGAATCTGCAAGCTCCGACAGCAGTTAAGTTGAGCAGCCTGCCCATATAACTGCAAGCACTCGCTATCCTCATCACTTGGCAGTAGCGACGACGCACTGGAAACATCGCCTAACATTCTGCTTTGCTTTTTTCTGCATGTCGTTCTCTGTCCAGTTATACGCAAAAGGTTCCAGCTGACCGAGTACTCCTTGCTTGGATGCGCGTCCATTCCTGACAACAAACGCCAGGGTACCTGATTGTCAAATACACAGGGAATCTGCAAGTACCGGCAGCAGTTAAGTTGTGCAGCCTGCCCATATAACTGCAATTACTCGCTATCCTAACAGCCGGCAGGAGCGACGACGCACTGGAAACATCGCCTAACATTCTGCTTTGCTTGGTTTGCATGTCGTTCTCTGCCCCGTTATACCGAAAGGTTCCAGCTGACCAGGCACTCATTGCATGGATGTGCGTCCATACCTGACAATCGACGGCAGGGGACGTGATTATCAAATACACAGGGAGTCTGTAAGCACCGTCAACAGTTAGGTTCTGCAGCCAACCCATATAACGGCAATCACACGCTATCCCCACCACATGGCAGTAGCGACGACGAACTGGAACCATCGCCTAACATTCTGGTTTGCCTGGTTCTAGAATCGTTTTCAGACCCGTTATTCCGAATGGTGCCAGCTCACCATGCACTCCTTGCTTGGATGCGCGGCCATACCTCACAACCGACGCCTGGGGACGTGATTATCAAACACATAGGGAATCTGCAATCAACGGCAGCAGTTACGTAGCGCTACCAGCCCATGTAACTGCAATCACTAGCTATCTTCAACACATGGCAGTAGCGACAACGCACTCGAAACATCGCCTAACATTCCTTTTTCTTGGTTCTGCATGTCGTTTTCTCCCCCTTATACCGAAAAGTTCCAGCTCGCCGAGCACTGCTTGCTTGGACGCGCGTCCATACCTGACAACAGACGCCAGGGGACGTGGCTGTGAAATACACAGCGAATCTGCAAAAACGGCTGCAGTTGCGTAGCGCAGCCTGCCCATATAACTGCAATCACTCGCTATCCTCACCACTTGGCAGTAGCGACAACGCACTTGGAAACATCGGCTAACATTCGGCATTGCTCGGTTCTGCATGTCGTTCTCTCCCCTGTTATACTGAAATGTTCCAGCTCACCAAGCACTCCTTGCCTGGATGCGCATTCATACCTGACAACCGACGGCAGTGGACCTGATTATCAAATACACAGGGAATCTGCAAGCACCGGCAGCAGTAAAGTTGCGCAGCCTGCCCATATAACTGCAATCATTTGCTATCCTGACCGCTACGCAGTAGCGACGACGCACTGGAAACATTGCCTAACATTCGCATTTGCTTGGGTCTGCATGTCGTTCTCTGCCCTTCTACCGAAAGGTTCCAGCTGACCGAGCACTCCTTGCTTGTTTGCGCGTCCATACCTGACAACCGACCCCAAAGGACGTGATTGTCAATTACACAGGGAATCTGCAACCAACGGCAGCAGTTACCTAGCGCAGCCTGCCCATATAACTGCAATCACTTGCTATCATCACCACTTGACAGCAGCGACGACGCACTGGAAACATAGTCTAACATTCGGCTTGGCTTGGTTCTGCATGTCGTTCTCTGCCCCATTATACTGAAGCGTTCCAGCTCACCGAGCACTCCTTGCTTGGATGCGCGTCCATACCTGACAACCGACGCCAGGAACGTGATTGTCAATTACACAGGGAATCTGCAACCAACGGCAGCAGTTACGTAGCACAGCCTGCCTATATAACTGCAATAACTGGCTATCCTCACAACATGGCAGTCGCATCGACGCTCTAGAAACCGCCTAAAATTCTGCTTTGCCTGGTTCTGAAAATCATTCCCTGCCCCGTTATACCGAAAGGTTCCAGCTGACTGAGCAGTCCTCGATTGGATGCGCGGCCATACCTGACAACTGACGCCAGGGGATGTGATTATAAAATAAACAGAGAATCTGCGAATGCAGGCAGTAGTTAGTAACGCAGCCTGCCCATATAACTGCATTCACTCGCTATCCTCAGAACTTGGCAGTAGCGACGACGCACTGGAAACATCGCCTAACATTCGGCTTTGCTTTGTTCTGCATGTCGTTGTCTGCCCCGTTATACCGAAAGGTTCCAGCTGACCGAGCACTCCTGGCTTCGATGCGCGTCCATACCTGACAACTGACGCCAGGGGACGTGCGCCAGGGGACGTGATTATCAAATAAACAGAGCATATGCGAATGCCGGCAGTAGTTACGTAACGCAGCCTGCCCATGTAACTGCAATCACTAGCTATCTTCACCACATGGCAGTAGCGACGACGCACTAGAAACATCGCCCAACGTTCGGCTTAGCTTGGTTCTGCATGTCTTTCTCTACCCCGTTATACCGAAAGGTTCCAGCTGACCGAGCACTTTTGGCTTCGATGCGCGTCCATACCTGACAACTGACGCCAGGGGACGTGCGCCAGGGGACGTGATTATCAAATAAACAGAGAATATGCGAATGCCGGCAGTAGTTACGTAACGCAGCCTGCCCATGTAACTGCAATCACTTGCTCTCCTCACCACTTGACAGTAGCGACAACGCACTGGAAACACCGCCTAATGTTCGGCTTTGCTTGGTTCTGCATGTCGTGCTCTGCCCCGTTATACCGAAAGGTTCCAGCTGACCGAGCATTCCTTGCTTGGATCGCGGCCACACCTGACAACCGACGCCAGGAGACGTGATTGCGAAATACGCAGGGAATCTGCAAAAACGGCTGCAGTTGCGCAGCGCAGCCTGCCCATATAACTGCAATCAATCGCTATCCTCACCACTTGGCAGTTACGACGACGTACGGGAAAGATCGCCTAACATTCGGCTTCGCTTGGTTCTGCATGTCGTTCTCTGCCCCGTTATACTGAAACGTTCCAGCTCACCGAGCACTCCTTGCTTGGATGCGCGTCTTTAGCTGACAACAGACGCCAGGGGACGTGATTGTCAAATACACAGGTAATCTGCAAGCACCGGCAGCAGTTAAGTTGCGCAGCCTGCCCATATAACTGCAATCACTCGCTATCCTAAGAGCCTGGCAGTAGCGACGACGCACTGGAAACATCGCCTAACATTCTGCTTTGCTTGGTTCTCCTTGTCGTTCTCTGCCCCGTTATACCGAAAGGTTCCAGCTGACCAAGACCTCCTTGAATGGATGCGGGTCCATACCTGACAACCGACGGAAGGAGACGTGATTATCAAATACACAGGGAATCTGTAAGCACCGGCAGCAGTTAAGTTGTGCAGCCTGCCCATATAACTGCAATCACACGCTATCTTCCTCACATCGCAGTAGCGACGACGAACTGGAACCATCACCTAACATTCTGCTTTGCCTGGTTCTGCAAATCGTTACCAGCCCCGTTATACCGAAAGGTTCTAGCTGACCAAGCACTCCTTGCTTGGATGCGCGGCCATTCCTGACAACCGACGCCAGGGGACGTGATTATCAAATACACAGGGAATCTGCAACCAACGGCAGCAGTTACGCAGCGCTGCGTGCCCATATAACTGCAATCACTCGTTATCCTCACCACTTGGCAGTAGCGACGACGCACTAGAAACATCGTCTAACGTTCGGCACTGCTTGGTTCTGCATGTCGTTCCCTGCCCCGTTATAACAAAAAGTTCCTGCTGTCCGAACACTCCTTTCTTTTATGCGCGTCCGTACCTAACAACCGACGCCAGGGGACGAGATTGTCAAATACACAGGGAATCTGCAACCAACGGCAGCAGTTACGTAGCGCAGCCTGCCCATATAACTGCAATCACTCGCTATCCTCACCACTTGGCAGTAGCGACAACGCACTGGAAACATCGCCTACCATTCGGCATTGCTCGGTTCTGCATGTCGTTCTCTCCCCTGTTATACTGAAAGGTTCCAGCTCTCCAAAGACTCCTTGCCTGGATGCGCATTCATACCTGACAACCGACGCCAGTGGACGTGATTATCAAATACACAGGGAATCGGCAAGCACCGGCAGCAGTTACGTAGCGCAGCCTGCCCATATAACGGCAATCACTTGCTATCATCACCACTTGACAGCAGCGACGACGTACTGGAAACATCGCGTGATGATCGGCTTTTCTTGGCGCTGCAAGTCGTTCTCTGCCCCGTTTTACAGAAAATTTCCAGCTGACCGAGCACTCCTCTCTTGAATGCGCGTTCATACCTGTCAACCGACGCCAGATGACGTGATTATCAAATGCACAGGGAATCTGCAAGCTCCGACAGCAGTTAAGTTGAGCAGCCTGCCCATATAACTGCAAGCACTCGCTATCCTCATCACTTGGCAGTAGCGACGACGCACTGGAAACATCGCCTAACATTCTGCTTTGCTTTTTTCTGCATGTCGTTCTCTGTCCAGTTATACGCAAAAGGTTCCAGCTGACCGAGTACTCCTTGCTTGGATGCGCGTCCATTCCTGACAACAGACGCCAGGGTACCTGATTGTCAAATACACAGGGAATCTGCAAGTACCGGCAGCAGTTAAGTTGTGCAGCCTGCCCATATAACTGCAATTACTCGCTATCCTAACAGCCGGCAGTAGCGACGACGCACTGGAAACATCGCCTAACATTCTGCTTTGCTTGGTTTGCATGTCGTTCTCTGCCCCGTTATACCGAAAGGATCCAGCTGACCAAGCACTCACTGCATGGACGCGCGTCCATACCTGACAATCGACGGCAGGGGACGTGATTATCAAATACACAGGGAATCTGTAAGCACCGGCAACAGTTAAGTTCTGCAGCCAACCCATACGACTGCAATCACACGCTATCCCCACCACATGGCAGTCGCGACGATGAACTGGAACCATCGCCTAACATTCTGCTTTGCCTGGTTCTGCGAATCGTTTTCAGGCCCGTTATTCCGAAAGGTTCTAGCTCACCATGCACTCCTTGCTTGGATGCGCGGCCATACCTCACAACCGACGCCTGGGGACGTGATTTTCAAATACATAGGGAATCTGCAATCAACGGCAGCAGTTACGTAGCGCTACCAGCCTATGTAACTGCAATCACTAGCTATCTTCACCACATGGCAGTAGCGACAACGCACTCGAAACATCGCCTAACATTCCTTTTTCTTGGTTCTGCATGCCGTTTTCTCCCCCTTATAGCGAAAAGTTCCAGCTCACCGAGCACTGCTTGCTTGGACGCGCGTCCATACCTGACAACAGATGCCAGGAGACGTGACTGTGAAATACACAGGGAATCTGCAAAAACGGCTGCAGTTGCGTAGCGCAGCCTGCTCATATAACTACAATCACTCGCTATCCTCACCACTTGGCAGTAGCGACGACGCACTGGAAACATCGCCTAACATTCGGCTTGGCTTGGTTCTGCATGTCGTTCTCTGCCCCATTATACTGAAGCGTTCCAGCTCACCGAGCACTCCTTGCTTGGATGCGCGTCCATACCTGACAACCGACGCCAGGGGACCTGATTGTCAAATACACAGGGAATCTGCAAGCACCGGCAGCAGTTAAGTTGCGCAGCCTGCCTATATAACTGCAATCACTCGCTATCCTAGCAGCCTGGCAGTAGCGACGACGCACTGGAAACATCGCCTAACATTCTGCTTTGCTTGGTTCTGCATGTCGTTCTCTGCCCCGTTATGCCGAAAGGTTCCAGATGACCAAGACCTCCTTGCATGGATGCGGGTCCATACCTGACAATCGACGGCAGCGGACGTGATTATCAAATACACAGGTAATCTGAAAGCACCGGCAACAGTGAAGTTCTGCAGCCTGCCCATATAACTGCAATCACACGCTATCCCCACCACATGGCAGTAGCGACGACGAAATGGAACCATCGCCTAACATTCTGCTTTGCCTGGTTCTGCGAATCGTTTTCAGACCCGTTATTCCGAAAGGTTCCAGCTCACCATGCACTCCTTGCTTGGATGCGCGGCCATACCTCACAACGACGCCTGGGGACGTGATTATCAAATACATAGGGAATCTGCAACCAACGGCAGCAGTTACGTAGCGCTGCCTGCCCATGTAACTGCAATCACTCGCTATCTTCAACCCTTGGCAGTAGCGACGACGCACTCTAAACATCGCCTAACATTCGGATTTGCTTGGTTCTGCATGTCGTTCTCTGCCCTGTTATACCAAATGTTCCACCTCACCGAGCACTCCTTGCTTGGATGCGCGTCCATACCTGACAAATGAGGCCAGGGGACGTGATTGTGAAATGCACAGGGAATCTGCAAAAACGGCTGCAGTTGCGTAGCGCAGCCTGCCCATATAACTGAAGTCACTCGCTATCCTCACCACTTGGCAGTAGCGACGACGCACAAGAAACATCGCCTAACGTTCGGCTTTGCTTGGTTCTGCAAGTCGTTCCCTGCCCCGTTATACCGAAAGGTTCCAGCTCACCGAGCATTCCTTGCTTAGATGCGCGGCCATACCTGACATCCGACGCTAGGGGACGTGATCGCCAAATACATAGGGAATCTGCAAAAACGGCTGCATTTGTATAGCGCAGCCTGCCCTTATAACTGCAATCACTCGCTATACTCACCACTTGACTGTAGCGACGACGCACTGGAAACATCGCCTAACATTCCGCTTTGCTTGGTTCTGCATGTCGTTCTCTGCCCCGTTATACTGAAACGTTCCAGCTCACCGTGCACTCCTTGCTTGGATGCGCATCCATTCCTGACAACCGACGCCAGGGGACCTGATTGTCAAATACACAGGGACTCTGCAAGCACCGGCTGCAGTTAAGTTGCGCAGCCTGCCCATATAACTGTAATCACTCGCCTGGCAGTAGTGACGACGAACTGGAAACATAGCCTAACATTCTGCTTTGCTTGGTATGCATGTCGCTCTCTACCCCGTTATACGCAAGAATTTCCAGTTCACCGTGCATTCCTCTCTTGGATCCGCGTACATACCTGTCAGCCGACACCAGGGGACGTGATTGCCAAATACACAGGGAATCTGCAAAAACGGCTGCAGTTGCGTAGCGCAGCATTCCCATACACCTGCAATCACTCGCTATCCTCACATCTTGGCAGTAGCGACGACGCACTGAAAACATCGCCTAACATTCTGCTTTGCTTGGTTTGCAAGTCGTTCTCTGCCCCGTTATACCGAAAGGTTCCAGCTGACCAAGCACTCATTGCATGAACGCGCGTCCATACCTGACAATCGACGGCAGGGGACGTGATTATCAAATACACAGGGAATCTGTAAGCACCGGCAACAGTTAGGTTCTGCAGCCAACCCATATAACTGCAATCACACGCTATCCCCACCACATGGCAGTAGCGACGACGAACTGGAACCATCACCTAACATTCTGCTTTGCCTGGTTCTGCGAATCGTTTTCAGGCCCGTTATTCCGAAAGGTTCCAGCTCACCATGCACTCCTTGCTTGGATGCGCGGCCATACCTCACATGCGACGCCTGTTGACGTGATTATCAAATACATAGGGAATCTGCAATCAACGGCAGCAGTTACGTAGCGCTACCACCCCATGTAACTGCAATCACTAGCTATCTTCACCACATGGCAGTAGCGACGACGCACTCGAAACATCGCCTAACATTCCTTTTTCTTGGTTCTGCATGTCGTTTTCTCCCCCTTATACCGAAAAGTTCCAGCTCACCGAGCACTGCTTGCTTTGACGCGCGTCCATACCTGACAACAGACGCCAGGGGACGTGACTATGAAATACACAGGGAATCTGCAAAAACGGCTGCAGTTGCGCAGCCCAGCCTGCCCATATAACTGCAATCACTCGCTATCCTCAGCACTTGGCAGTAGCGACGACGCACTGGAAACATCGCCTAACATTCGGCTTGGCTTGGTTCTGCATGTCGTTCTCTGCCCCATTATACTGAAGCGTTCCAGCTCACCGAGCACTCCTTGCTTGGATGCGCGTCCATACCTGACAACCGACGCCAGGGGACCTGATAGTAAAATACACAGGGAATCTGCAAGCACCGGCAGCAGTTAAGTTGCGCAGCCTGCCCATATAACTGCAATCACTCGCTGTCCTATCAGCCTGGCAGTAGCGACGACGCACTGGAAACATCGCCTAACATTCTGCTTTGCTTGGTTCTGCATGTCGTTCTCTGCCCCGTTATACCGAAAGGTTCCAGCTGACCAAGACCTCCTTGCATGGACGCGGGTCCATACCTGACAACCGACGGCAGGGGACGTGATTATCAAATACACAGGTAATCTGAAAGCACCGGCAACAGTGAAGTTCTGCAGCCTGCCCATATAACTGCAATCACACGCTATCCTCACCACCTCACAGTAGCGACGACGAACTGGAACCATCACCTAACATTCTGCTTTGTCTTCATCTGCAAATCGTTACCAGCCCCGTTATACCGAAAGGTTCTAGCTGACCAAGCACAACTTTCTTGGATGCGCGGCCATTCCTGACAACCGACGCCAGGGGACGTGATCATCATATACACAGGGAATCTGCAACCAACGGCAGCAGTTACGTAGCGCTGCCTGCCCATGTAACTGCAATCACTCGCTATCTTCACCCCTTGGCAGTAGCGACGACGCACTCTAAACATCGCCTAACATTCGGTTTTGCTTCGTTCTGCATGTCGTTCTCTGCCCCGTTGTACCAAATGTTCCACCTCACGGAGCACTCCTTGCTTGGATGCGCGTCCGTACCTGACAACCGACGCCAGGGGACCTGATAGTCAAATACACAGGGAATCTGCAAGCACCGGCAGCAGTTAAGTTGCGCAGCCTGCCCATATAACTGCAATCACTCGCTATCCTAACAGCCTGGCAGTAGCGACGACGCACTAGAAGCATCGCCTAACATTCTGCTTAGCTTGGTTCTGCATGTCGTTCTCTGCCCCGTTATACCGAAAACTTCCAGCTGACCAAGACCTCCTTGCATGGATGCGTGTCCAAACCTGACAACCGACGGCAGGGGACGTGATTATCAAGTACACAGGTAATCTTAAAGCACCGGCAACAGTGAAGTTCTGCAGCCTGCCCATATAACTGCAATCACACGCTATCCTCACCACATCGCAGTAGCGACGGCGAACTAGAACCATCACCTAACATTCTGCTTTGTCTTGTTCTGCAAATCGTTACCAGCCCCGTTATACCGAAAGGTTCTAGCTAACCAAGTACTACTTGCTTGTATGCGCGTCCATACCTGTCAACCGAAGCCAGGGGTCGTGATTGTCACATACACAGGGAATCTGCAACCAACGGCAGCAGTTACGTAGCGCACCCTGCCCTTATAACTGCCATCACTCGCTATACTCACCACTTGACAGTAGCGACGACGCACTGGAAACATCGCCTAACATTCGGCTTTGCTTGGTTCTGCATGTCGTTCTCTGCCCCGTTATACTGAAACGTTCCAGCTCACCGTGCACTCCTTGCTTGGATGCGCATCCATGCCTGACAACCGACGCCAGGGGACCTGATGTCAAATACACAGGGAATCTGCAAGCACCGGCAGCAGTTAAGTTGCGCAGCCTGCCCATATAACTGCAATCACTCGCCTGGCAGTAGTGACGACGCACTGGAAACATCGCCTAACATTCTGCTTTGCATGGTATGCATGTCGTTCTCTACCCCGTTATACGCAAGAATTTCCAGTTCACCGTGCACTCCTCTCTTGTATCCGCGTACATACCTGTCAGCCGACACCAGGGGACGTGATTGCCAAATACACAGGGAATGTGCAAAAACGGCTGCAGTTGCGTAGCGCAGCCTTCCCATACAACTGCAATCACTCGCTATCCTCGCCACTTGGCAGTAGCGACGACGCACTGGAAACATCGCCTAACATTCTGCTTTGCTTGGTTCTGCATGTCGTTCTCTGTCCAGTTATACGGAAAGGTTCCAGCTGACCGAGTACACCTTGCTTGGTTGCGCGTCCATACCTGACAACAGACGCCACGGTACCTGATTGTCAAATACACATTGAATCTGCAAGTACCGGCAGCAGTTAAGTTGTGCAGCCTGCCCATATAACTGCAATTACTCGCTATCCTAACAGCCGGCAGTAGCGACGAAGCACTGGAAACATCGCCTAACATTCTGCTTTGCTTGGTTTGCATGTCTTTCTCTGCCCCGTTATAACGAAAGGTTCCAGCTGACCAAGCACTCTTTGCATGGATGCGCGTCCATACCTGACAATCGACGGCAGGGGACGTGATTATCAAATACACAGGGAATCTGTAAGCACCGGCAACAGTTAAGTTCTGCAGCCTGCCCATATAACTGCAAACACACGCTATCCCCACCACACGGCAGTAGCGACGACGAACTGGAACCATCGCCTAACATTCTGCTTTGCATGGTTCTGCGAATCGTTTTCAGGCCCGTTATTCCGAAAGGTTCCAGCTCACCATGCACTCCTTGCATAGATGCGCGGCCATACCTCACAACCGACGCCTGGGGACGTGATTATCAAATACATAGGGAATCTGCAATCAACGGCAGCAGTTACGTAGCGCTACCTGCCCATGTAACTGCAATCACTAGCTATCTTCACCAAATGGCAGTAGCAACGACGCACTCGAAACATCGCCTAACATTCCTTTTTCTTGGTTCTGCAAGTCGTTTTCTCCCCCTTATACCGAAAATTCCAGCTCACCGTGCTCTGCTTGCTTGGACGCGTGTCCATACCTGACAACAGACGCCAGGGGACGTGACTGTGAAATACACAGGGAATCTGCGAAAACGGCTGCAGTTGCGCAGCGCAGCTTGCCCCTATAACTGCAATCACTCGCTATCCTCACCACTTGGCAGTTACGACGACGTACTGGATACATCGCCTAACATTCGGCTTCGCTTGGTTCTGCATGTCGTTCTCTGCCCCGTTATACTGAAGCGTTCCAGCTCACCGAGCAATCCTTGCTTGGATGCGTGTCCATACCTGTCAACAGACGCCAGGGGACCTGATTGTCAAATACACAGGGAATCTGCAAGCACCGATAGCAGTTAAGTTGCGCAACCTGCCCATATAACTGCAATCACACGCTATTCTCACCACATGGCAGTAGCGACAACGAACTGGAACCATCACCAAACATTCTGCTTTGCCTGGTTCTGCAAATCGTTACCAGCCCCGTTGTTACGAAAGGTTCCAGCTGACCAAGCACTCCTTGCTTATATGCGCGACCATTCCTGACAACCGACGCCAGGGGACGTGATTATCAAATACACAGGGAATCTGCAACCAACGGCAGCAGTTACGTAGCGCTGCCTGCTCAAGTAACTGCAATCGCTCGCTATCTTCACCACCTGGCAGTGGCGACGACGCACTCGAAACACCGCCTAACATTCGGTTTTGCTTGGTTCTGCATGTCGTTCTCTGCCCCGTTATGCCGAAAAGTTCCAGCTCACCCAGCACTCCTTGCTTGGACGCCCGTCCATACCAAACAACAGACGCCAGGGGACGTAATTGAGAAATACACAGGGAATCTGCAAAACCGGCTGCAGTTGCGTAGCGCAACCTGCCCATATAACTGCAATCACTTGCTATCCTCTCCACTTGACAGCAGCGGCGACGCACTGGAAACATTGCCTGATGTTCGGCTTTTCTTGGTTCTGCATGTCGTTCTCTGCCCCGTTATACAGAAAATTTCCAGCTGACCGAGCCCTCCTCTTTTGGATGCGCGTACATACCTGTCAACCGACGCCAGGGGACGTGATTG
>JARKHS020014605.1:0-90015 GCA_030143305.2 Amblyomma americanum | reverse complement strand
ACAATAAAGAAACTAGAACAGTATACAGAAAAGATAGCAGGGTTAATTAGAAGAATAGCTACCAAAGGAAGGGGGTTGAAGGAGCGGAACCTGCTCAGGCTCACGCAGGCTTTCATCACAAGCAGGATCTGCTACGCCACCCCCTTCATGGAACTTAACAAAGGGGTGGTAGACAAACTGAATATAATCATTAGGAAAAGTGTAAAAAGAGCCCTAAGTTTACCTGTAAATACATCCACTGAAGAACTAGAAAAAATGGGGGTTCATAACACATGGGTGGAGCTTAAGGAAGCAGTTAGAATTTCACAGCTTGAACGACTTAGCAAAACCCGGACAGGCAGGAAAATTATGGAATCGGTGGGGGTGCAGCCTGACAGCAAAATAGAAGGCAAGGTAGATATACCTCTCGACATCAGGTAATAAAAATTCCTCCCATACCGAAAAACATGCACCCTCAGTTCAACAAAGATAGACGAAAACATAGGGCCAAGGCTATGGCAAAAAAGTTCAGAGAGCTGCCTGCTGAGGAGGTAGCATACGTAGACGCTGCTGGGGGTCGGGAGGGGGCTGCGGTTTCGGCCGTTGTAGACGGTCAGGGAAAACCCCTGATCACAGCCTCAGTCAGAACCCAGAACACGGAAACTGCTGAAGAAGTGGTTGCCCCACCGCGGTGGCTCAGTGGTTAGGGCGCTCGACTACTGATCCGGAGTTCCCGGGTTCGAACCCGACCGCGGCGGCTGCGTTTTTATGGAGGAAAAACGCTAAGGCGCCCGTGTGCTGTGCGATGTCAGTGCACGTTAAAGATCCCCAGGAAGTCGAAATTATTCCGGAGCCCTCCGCTACGGACCTATTTGTTCCTCTCTTCTTTCACTCCCTCCTTTATTCCTTCCCTTACGGCGCGGTTCAGGTGTCCAACGATATATGAGACAGATACTGCGCCATTTCCTTTCCACCAAAAACCAATTATTATTATTAAGAAGTGGCGGTGGCGCTCGCCCTGGCAGGACCTAATGCAGGGTACATTCTTTGGGACAGTAAATCCACTGTCAGAAATTTTAGTAAGGGCTTGGTCTCTTGGGAAGCCAAACGCATTCTGGAAAGCATGCCAAAACATAGGTCTGCTGCACTATTCTGGATACCAGCACATGAAGAAATAGCTGGTAACGAGGCCGCTCACCTGCTAGCTCGAGTAACCTACATCCGGGCAGCAGCGGAGCAACCGGTCTGCACAAATCTTAAGGATGCCCCAATCACGTACAAGGAAATTACGGATGGTTACAAATTAGGAAGAAGAATATACCCTCCTCCAGACGTATCCCTTACTCACAAAGAGGCGTATATCTGGAGGAGGATCCAAGCAGGGGTATACATATCGCCAGTCAAAATTGCTAAGAACCCAGGTGACGAAAAATGTATCGACTGTGGGGAAAGGGGTACACTAAACCACATTACTTGGGAATGTCTTAGCCCACCAGGGGCTAAGGAAGAAATAAATAGTTTTGAAGCCTGGGAGGCGCTGCTGCGGAGCGAGGACCCCAACGCGCAGCGCAAAGCCACCCGCGTGGCGGCTGAGGCCGTGAAGCATTAGCTACACCGTCCTCAGCCGACGGCCTCTTCTCCTAATCGGGCTTAAACTTCGGCCGAGCCTGAGAGGGGGTAGGGAGACCACCATCAGCCGGAAATAAAGTTTTTCTGAACTGAACTGAACTGTACGCCGGCTCGCGCGAAGCCCGGTGTTGACTAGCGTAGTGAAGCTTTTCGCTTCAAAAACAGGCAAGCAATACGCAGCACGCCTGCGCAGTATTTTCGATCGATGGATCGAGATGTCGGGAATGGCCACAACGTACAATGATCTACGTGAATTGGTGGTGGCCGAACAGTTAATGAGGAACTGCCATAGTGGTCTGGCGATGTTTCTTCGAGAAAGAGAGTGCAAGACCCTGGACAAAATGGCTGAGACAGCAGACAACTTTCTAGAGGCCCAGCGATAAAGAAACTTGTATTCGTTCAAAAATCGTTAGAGGTGGGTATTCGGAGAGAGAAGGACGTTCCATCAAGTAGGCAGTCAGGAAGGTGCCTCATTTGTAAGCGACCTGGACATAAGGCTGCGGACTGTCGCTCTAAGCCAAAACAGCTTTATTGCGTTTATTGTCCGAAAACAGGGCATGATGCAAGTTCCCGCTCAAGAAAGCATGGAAACCAGAAGAAATCGTCCTGTTGTGTTCAGTCGGAGTGTGTTGCGCCTGAAACGGTGTACACAACAGCAGATAGACTTGAACCAGCTGAAGATAAGGTGGTGGTCGGACTTGTCCGGGAAAAGCCTGCAGACGCCCAACACATGCATGTTCTAGAGGGAGAGCTCCGAGGCCTACCCGTACGTGTATTACGGGTCACAGGGAGCAATAAAGTGGTTGCGCAGAGAGCCCTAGTTCCTGACTCGGCTCTCACCGGCTCGATATCTACGGTGTTCCTTGTTGATGGCGGTATTCTGGAAGTTCCCGAGGCAGAAGTCTATATCGCTTCCCCTTATTTCACTGGACGGCCCTGGTGAGGTTCAAGGAGACACCATTGTACGCTGCCATAATTGGAAATATACCAGAGGCTTTTGGTCGGTCAAATCCAGATATTAATTGGAAAAATTCTTTTGCGATGTCAGTGCACGTTAAAGATCCCCAGGTGGTAGAAATTATTCCTGAGCCCTCCACTACGGACCTATTTGTTCCTCTCTTCTTTCACTTCCTCCTTTATCCCTTCCCTTACGGCGCGGTTCAGGTGTCCAACGATATATGAGACAGATACTGCGCCATTTCCTTTCCACCAAAAACCAATTATTATTGTTATTAATTGGAAAAATTCGGAGAGTGTTGCTAAATTATGTCCTGGCGTAGTCAATCACGAGGTTGCCAGAGAAGATGGTGAGGGCCCAAAATTGGTGTTGGCTGGAAAAGAAGTTTCCGGAAGAAGGAGGGAAATTACTGATTTAAGCTTTGGTCCCATGAGGTTCTCCAAGGAAATGCTAAATACAGAGCAAAGAGACGATGAGTCATTGAAGGCTGTTGGGTGAAAGTAGGGAAGGTGTTCCATGGCAAGCACGGCACATTGCACTAGTATTCTGTTGAAAAGGTTCTGCTGTACCGCCTCTATCATCTCGCCTCTGGCAGAGAGGTTCGACAGGTAGTACTTCCAAAATCTTGTAGATCACAGGTGTTAAGCCTTGCCCACGATAGCCCGTTGGCGGGACATCAGGGCATCAAGGAGACTAGAGATCGAGTTCTGGAGGAATTCTGCTGACCAGGAGTGCAGGAGGCGATTAAGAGGTATGTCAGGTCGTGCGACTCGTGCCAAACGACATGCCCGAAAGACAAAGTAGAGAAAGCTCCGCTGGGACGCATGCCTCTTATCGACACTCCATCTGATCGGGTCGCTGTCGATATTGTCGGTCCGCTGTCGCCCACATCGGTGACATGAAATATATTCTCACTCTCGTCGATTTTGCCACGCCATATCCTGACGCCGTGGCTCTGCTAAGTATAGATTAAGCGACCGTGGCAGAAGGGTTCGTGGAGATGTTTTCACGATTATGTTTTCCTAGAGAGATCCTTTGTGACCAGGGCTCCTATTTCACTTCCGAAATGATGAGAGAGCTCAGTGATCTCTTACCGGTAAAACATATCAGCACGACCCCTTACCATTCAGTGTGCAATGGGATGGTTGAGAAATTTAACGGCACACTCAAGGAGATGATGCGGAAGTTCAGTAAGGAGCAGCCCAAAACATGGGATCTTTATATCGCTCCGCTTCTGTTCGCATACAGAGAGGTGCCGCAGGCGAGTCTGGGGTTTTCTCCGTTTGAGTTGATATTTGGACGACATGTGCGAGGACCGCTCGCAGTCCTCAGACAGCTCTGGACCAGGGTAGAGCGGAGATAAGACACGAAGACGACACACGGTTACGTTCTCGATCTAAGAGAACGTCTCGATCAAACTGTGGGAGCGGCACGTCAAAATTCGTTGCGTGCCCAACAGTCGCATAAGAGATATTATGACAGGAACAACAAGAAGCGGTTTTAAGGGTTGGAGATCGAGCCCTCATTCTTTTGCGAGTAGCCACAATGAACATCTTGATGCAGTGGAAAGGTCCATTCGTGGTTTCTGGCAAAAAGAACGATGTGGATTATTGGATCGACTTGGGTCACTCTAAGAAGCTTTTCCACATCAATATGCTTAAATGGTACTAGGATCGTGTGTCCCAAGAGACTGTGCAGGCGTCATCTTTCGTTGTAATCGAAAAAGTTCACATGATTGGAAAACGTAGGCGCTGATTGCATGAGTGGTTTATAAATTGCCGGAGGTTGATGCCCAGTGTACAGTGCTACTATCTGGTGTTTGCAATGGCTACCTGTGCAAATGCAGTGTAGTAGTGTTTGTGAGTTTCTTTCTTTCTTCCTTCATTCTCCGGTTACGGGTTGTTGAGTGTTTACATAATCACCTTCATGGTACAGACAAGTTTAATGTTTGTGTCTGATATTTTGTACTGTTGTTATTTTCGATTTGTCACATGTATAAGGTTTGACCCTCTGTGTATAAGGTTCGACATGTCCCCTTTGTGCGCGTTTCCATGTGCCTGCATGTGTCACAGTGTAAAGTGCCTTCGGTGACTTCGGCGGCGTCTAACTTGTCCGTTTACCACATGAAAGTAAGCGTTGCGTGCACCAACGCCAGTTTTTTGCTATGTGAAAAAGCTTTTCCGAAGGGGGGGGGGGGGGATTTGTGATGGGCTTACGAAATCGTCTGGTTATTTTCGAACGCGGTGCGTCCACAGTGGTGCGTCGATACCGGAGCGCTATGCGTCCAGCCCTGCGTTGCGCGTGTGCGCGTGCGAAGGGTGTGTGCGAGGCGACGGCGACAAAGAGCGTGGCGAGCACCAGGACCGGAGAGCTGACGTGTCAGAAAACCGAGGTGTAAAGGAAGACAACGCAGCGGAGATCGGGTCATTCAAGCGTGGAGGTGGCAGCCGATGGACAATGAGGGTCCGTGCTGCCGTGGACCTCCCTTGGATCACCGACGCAAGCCTCCTGCGTTCCCTGCAAGCGTGGAGGTGGCAGCCGATGGATTGAGGGTCCGTACTGCTTAAACGCACCCTTTTACAGCCTGAATTAAGCCTCCGGCGTTTCGGGACCGCCGTCGACGGGTCTCGGCTACGGTTGTCCTGCTGCTGCCAAGTTTTTCGGGCTGCTGACGGGAGACCACCGGCGTCTCCCTGTGTTCCTCTCCGCTCCTACCACCACCTGAATCCCTTGAGCCGCTTTCTTCAACGCAGCGCCAGCGACGCGTCGCAATGGAGGCGAAACGCTAAGGCGCCCGTGTGCTGTGAGATGTCAGTGCACGTTAAAGGATCCCCATGTGGTAGAAATTATTCCGGAGCCCTCCACTACGGCACCTCTTTCTTCCTTGCTTCTTTCACTCCATCCTTTATCCTTTTCCTTACGGCGCGGTTCAGGTGTCCAACGATATAAGAGACCGATACTGCGCCATTTCCTTTCCCCCGGAACCAATATTCATTTTCTACAACCACCCGCGTCCGCCCTGTCTGCAAGTCACCTCGCTTCACCTGGGACGCTCAGTACTTGGTGAACTCTTTCCTTTATTCTGTAGTGTTGCTACGCATGTTGAGTGTGTGTTATTCTTGTTTTCGTTTTCGAATCGGCTGTTTTCCTTTAAGTTCCTCTTTTCTTTCACTCCCTCCTTTATCCCTTCCCTTACGGCGCAGTTCAGGTGTCCAACGATATATGAGACAGATACTCCGCCATTTCCTTTCCCCAAAAGCCAATTATTATTATTATTATTATTATTATTATTATTATTATTATTATTATTATTATTATTATTATTATTATTTTCGTTTAAATTATAAATACGGCTTCGTTTTGTTTTGTCTGATCTCTTTGTTGTTTCCTTCGAACCTGCACGCTATAGCGTTTCCTTTTGGAAGTCGGAGACGTGTTACCGGGGGCGCGACATGCTCACAACTACAAACGCAGCTTGTGGAATGTCATCTTCGGAATCCTCAAGATGACACAAGCCGCGCTGAAGTGCCGATGTAAGTTTCGTTAGCGGCTCGCTTTATCGTGCTGCTAAGGTGTGCTGGTATCTGCAGCTTCTGGTCGTCCTTGCGTCATTTAAAGTCACTTTTTCATTAACGTACTTTCAACGTGAGCGCACAGGTACTATTTCTCTCTAATCCGAATGACAGGATTAGAAAATAATGAAACGATTGGGCTAAATAGTCGACAAGGAACAACATAAGAAGTTTTTTTTAGCCTGTACAGGTGCTATCTGACGACACACGTGAGACTCGAGTTGCATGAGAGACATCTTCACAGTAAAAAAATCTGCACTTTTTCTACCACGGATTCTTTGCGAGTGACGTTTTGTGTGGTACACATGCGTTCACCAAGCAATCCGCAGTTTTCAAGTTGATTGTAGGATAACGCGTTGCAGTTGGAAGCGTGCCGGTATATCTTCACCAAGCTCACTTCTTTAAAAGGAGGAAAACGAAGTCTCCTACTTTCAGCACGCGGCAGCGAGCGTGGTTCGGCTCGAGCCAGGAGGCAGGCCCGTGCACTTCCCTTTTCTTCCTGTCAGAAACAGCAGCAGCAGCACCGCTGGTCCACTCGGCGAACAAGATGGCTCCGAAGCGCTCCCACCCCGGACCAGCTGCGAAGTACACCGCCCCGAAACGTGGCCGCGCAGCTCGAGGAACTCGCGGACGCCTTCATCCGGGACTGTCTTCGCCAGCACCGGGCCTTCGCCTCCAGACTGCAGCGCACACTTCCGCTGTCCCGCCGCCAGAACCCGGTGCGTCCACATCGCGTGAGCAGTCGTCACCAAGCGAGGCCTCAGCAGCTACGGCTTGTCCGACGTTCTCCGAGCCAACAACTTGTTCAGCGCCTGGGAGCTGGGGGACAGAAGAGACAGAGACCATGCGGTGCAGTCAAGGTGACAGTGGTGAGCGAATGGAGGAGAGCATGGGATGCTTCCCGTTCAGCCTGGAGGGACCTTGCAACGAAGCTAGTGTTCCGAAGAGAAGACAGTGGTGCGGTTCCGGAGGCCATCGGCCCGTTCAACTCCACCATGGTGGAAGGTGGCGTGCCCATCCGCCAGATGGCTCCTCCGACCGAGGCAGCAGCGGGGCTGCCCGGGGAATCCCGGAGTGAGCTTAACATGGCCGACATTCCACCGGTGGTGGTGCCCGCCGAGATCCCGCCCTGTCCTCTCGGCATTTACTTTGAAATGAAACGGGAAGAACTGCGACGTACCGGGGCTAAGCTATTCTACGGGGATAAAATGTTCTAAGGCGTTGATGATGGTCGATGTGGTTGGTGCAAGTGTTTAATTTTAAATGCTATACTTTTTTTATCCTTTAAACTTTGAGGAGTGACAGCTCTTATTTCTTGTGTTCCTGCCCTTCCGAGCACCCCGCGAATAAACCTCACTTTTGCCGCAGAATCAGCGTCTCTTTTCAGTTGAACCTGCATCGGTACGATTTCGTGAGGTCAAAAAGCTTGTGGTGTGCGATGACTCTGGCGCTGAATAACGCGGTCATAGGCATGTCGGTCTGCCTTAGACATCTTTCAGCGATCTCAAATCTAACAGTACTGATCATGCGCGTGCTTTCGGCACACTAAGCAAGACTAAGCGCTCGCTAAATCTCCAATCGTTCGTTTCAAAGAATTACCTTTTTGAGGCGTTTTTTTTTCAGTTGGCGTCGGGTTAGCGTCATGCTCTAGCATGGTGTTTCGAAAGTGGGCATTACTCATGGGGGGGGGGGGGGGGGGGAGCGCAGTTACACCCTCCGGCTCTAATGTTTTTCCACAGAAGGCGTACATGCGTCGGAGGATGGCTGATAATGCGACCCGCCACAGAATATTCTCATGTACTGCCCGAACTGTACCGGGCGTTTTTTTAGAGGGTTCATAGTTTTTAACAAAATACAACTTGCTTTAGATTTATTTTAGCCCCGGACTCATATTGAAGGCTATACCGCTGGCACTAGGTGAGAGCCACAATATCTTTATTAGGTCACTAATTAATTGGTTTATGGGGTGTAATGTCCCAATGCGACTCAGACAATGAGTGTCGCCGTAGTGAAGGGCTCCGGAAATTTCTACCACCTGGGGTTCTTTAACGTGCATTGACATCCCACAGTATAGGGGTCTCTAGAATTTCGCCTCCATCAAAATTCGACCGCTGCGGCCGGGATCGAACCCACGTCTTTCGGGTCAGGGGCCGAGCACCATAACGACTGAGACACCGCGGCGGCCTATACAAGAGGTGATAACTGCTACAAACAAATTGAATAAATATTAAGGCAGTTGAGCCCGCAGCGGTGGCCTAGTGGTTGAACATCCGCCTCGCATGCGAGGGGTCGGGGTTCGATCCCCAGTGCCGCCGGGTACTCACCGGTGATACAATGGGCACACGCTTTCCCCTGCCTGGTGCTCGGCTTCTTTCGGGCGAAATGTTTGGGAAATAAGTATTTGACCCCACCTTTAGTAGAAGAAACAGCCTTGTGCCATGGCGCTTTTTGGCCACTGTTGCCTTTGCGCTAAAATATTCATCACCATTAAATCATAAGAGCTGTTGATTAGAGAGTATGCAAAGAGAAGTTCGCTTAAAGCAAGTGAAAAATAAGTGAGATTGGTCGCAAACTATTGAGTTCCTCGGGTTTCCCCGGTTTTGGTATAAATACTACTTCTGCCTGTTTCCAGGCTTTGGGAATCTATCCGGTTTCCCATACTTTCCCAATGTAGGCCGTGAGGTTGGTGACGGATACATCATCAAGGTTTTTAAGTACCTTGTTGCCAATGCCATCTGAGCCGGTGCCGACTTAGTTTTTAGATTGCATAACGCAGCACGCACCTCCTCTTCCGTGATTGATGCATCCATCTCCGGGTTGTTCTCACCACCATATTCTGGTAGAGGCCCAGCCGGTTCCTGGTTGATATATACTTCTGCCAGACCCTCGCATAGTTGTTCATCTGTGCCGTTGAAACTGTGCCTGACTTTCGTTTGTCTAACTCTCGCCTCTGATTTGGTTTTATCTGGGTCAAATAAGTGTCTGATTATATTCCACGTCTTTGACAGACTCATTCTCTTTTCCATCTGGTCGCAAGCGCTTAGCCAATTTTGCTCGCATACCTGAAAGGCATGCACGAGTGATGTCACGCACGGCGCAGGTGGCCGCCGCCGACTCCGTTGCCTTTTCTCTCTCTTTCACTCCCTAGTCACACCGAGCCACAGGTGTTCCGCCACTGCGCAGCGCCACGCCTTTCCTCAAAATATATATATATAATTGGTTTTTAGGGAAAGGAAATGGCGCAGTATCTGTCTCATATATCGTTGGACACCTGAACCGCACCGTAAGGGAAGGGATAAAGGAGGGAGTGAAAGAAGAAAGGAAGAATTAGGTGCCGTAGTGGAGGGCTCCGGAATAATTTCGACCACCTGGGGATCTTTAACGTGCACTGACATCGATCAGCACACGGGCGCCTTAGCGTTTTTCCTCCATAAAAACGCAGCCGCCGCGGTCGGGTTCGAACCCGGGAACTCCGGATCAGTAGTCGAGCGCCCTAACCACTGAGCCACCGCGGCGGGGCTTTCCTCAAAACGCAACTTTCAGTTTTCAGTTTTCTTTTTCTTCTTTCCCTCTCTCCTTTATCTCTTCCTTTACGGCACGGTTCGGGTGTACACCGAGATAGGTGAGACGGTTACTGTGCCATTTCGTTTCTTCAAAAGCCAAACAAAACAAGTGAGCCGATGGCATTCAAAGAATTCATCTTCGTTTACAACTTTGCAAAGGCTGTTCATTTTCACGAAAGGGAAGGCGCGCAACGGGCACCGTGTGTCAGTGGAGACCTCACTCTCGCTTTCATGTACATGGCGTTGGTGTCAAAAGCCTGCTTTGATTGCGTTCCGCACACTGGATAGGCAGCGCACCCTCCCTGCCACCCTGGAAGGTCGCATGCAGTTAATGGTTGATCGCGAGATTGATCCCCAAATGAACGCTGCGGCCTAGGTATTGCTGCAGTGCCCCATGTCAGCCACAACGCTGTCAGCGCTAAATCATTCATTCCACATCTCTCTCTCACAACTTATCAAAGCACGAATGAGGCGTCCACATATCCTGGGAGCCAGTTATGCGCCCGTACTTTGCTCAAAGCCATCGCCGTCTAGAACATTGCCAACGCCAACGCCGATGAACACAGTGAACGCCGATACCTTTCGCTATGTATATCGTCGATTAGCTAAGCTAATCCACATTAATTGTTTTATCAAGTGGCTTACTTTCACGAAACCATACGCGATAATCTTCTGCTGTAAAACGGAAATGTTGGAGCAGGGCTAGTTTGCCTTATCATAATCCATTGAATCAATTGAAGATCGACAGTCGACCGAACACACGGAGAGCCTCCGCAGTCAAAGGCATACTGCGTGCTGCAGCCCATTTTTCCTTGGGCCAGCTGTGCACTTCTGCGATACGCTCAAAACGTTTGAGGTGTGCATCTAAGTCAACCCTGCGATCGTCGAAATGCGGGATCAATTTGCGTGGGCTAACCGTGGCTGAGGGCCCCAGTGCCCAGTGCGGATTCTTGATTACCCCCACCCGCTTCTGCGAGTCTTAATTGGAGCTGCAATCTATGTTCTTCCGCTTCAGCTAGCCATTTTGCGTGCTCGCGTTCGGCTTCTGCTTTGCGCTCCTCAGCCTCTGCTTGCGCCTTGGCTGCTCCGTTGGCATCTGCAAGCGCCTTTTCATGCTCCCGTTGAGCCTCACGTTCGGCTGCACGTGCTCCGCGTTCCTTCTCTAGTTCGGCAGCTACCCACGTACGCAGCTCACCGTCTTTCAACCCCATGGGTTCACCCAACTCGACCAAATCCCTTAGTGTTGTCATCGTTTCTTTTTACGGACTCCCGAAAGGGCAAAAAACGGCTTCGTCCTGTCGCGCGGACGCCAATCGTCGCGAATCGGTAACGCGTCCCCGACTGCCGAAGGGGAACGCTATCGCGTGCAGGTTCGAACGAGAGAACAAAAGATCAGACAAAACAAAACGAAGCCGTATTTATAATTTAAATGAAAAGAGCCGATACGAAACGAGAACAAGAATAACACATACTAAACACGCATACAACAATACAGAATGAAGAAAGGAGTTCACCAATACCGAATGTCCCAGATGAAGCGAGGCGCCTTGCAGACAGGGCGGACGCGGGCGGGTCTAGGGCGACGCTTCGAAGGAAGCAGTGGAAGGGAGCCAGGTGGTCCGCCGCGTTCTCTCCGGACCCCGTAGAGTATCTGTTACGGGTCCAATGGACTTATTTTTGGAAATGTGGCGGAAGGTTTGAAGGTTGCTTCACTTCCGCTACCGGTTTGTCCCGGTTTTGCACTGCCTCCGGGATCGGCCTTGTCTTTAGCGCGTCTTTTCTATCCTGTCTTTCAATCCCATCTTTCAACTCTCCTACTACGTGCACGTGGTAGCGATTGTAGCTCGGCTTGAGCCAGTGAGCAGGCCTGTGCATTTTCCTTTTCTTTCTTCCTGGCAACAACAGACAGACAGGTGGCCCGTCAGAGGTTCGTCATGTCAGAGACCGGCATGCCTAATGACCGCGCTATTCAGCGCTAGAGTCATCACATCCCACTGGCCACCTGACCTCATGACATCGTACCGATGCAGGGTAGATTGAAGAGAGGCACTGAATGTGCGGTAAAAGTAGTTTATTCGCAGGGTGCTCGGAAGGGCAGTAACACAAGGAATAAAGGCTCTCACAACTAAAAGCGTAAAGGAAAAAAAATTAAGCATTCAATATTAAACACTTGCACCAACCGCACTCTTGATCGTCACAAGGTTAGAACATTTTGTCCCCGAAGATGTACTTAGCCCCGGTGCGTCGCAGTTCTTCCCGCTGCATTTCAAAGTAAATACCGAGCGGGCAGGGCGGGATCTCGACGGGTACCCCCGCCGGTGGAGCGTCGGCCACGTTAAGCTCACTCCGAGGTTCCCCGGGAAGCCCCGCTGCTGCCTCGGTCGGAGGAGCCATCTGGCGGATGGGCACGCCTCCTTCCACCATGGTGGAGTTGAACGGGCCGATGGCCTCCGGAACCGCACCGCTGTCTTCCTTCGGAGCACTAGCTTCGTTGCAAGGTCCCTCCAGGCTGAACGGGAAGCATCCCATGCTCTCCTCCATTCGCTCACCACTGTCACCTTGACTGCACCGCATGGTCTCTGTCTCTTCTGTCCCCCAGCTCCCAGGCGCTGAACAAGTAGTTGGCTCGGAGAACGTCGGACAAGCCGTAACTGCCGAGGCCTCGCTTGGTGACGACTGCTCACGCGATGTGGACGCACCGGGTTCTGGCGGCGGGACAGCGGATGTGTGAGCTGCAGTCTGGAGGCGAAGGCCCGGTGCTGGCGAAGACAGTCCCGGATGAAGGCGTCCGCGAGTTCCTCGAGCTGCGCGGCCACGTTTTGGGGCGGTGTACTTCGCAGCTGGTCCGGGGCGGGAGCGCTTCGGAGCCATCTTGTTCGCCGAGTGGACCAGCGGTGCTGCTGCTGCTGTTTCTGACAGGAAGAAAAGGAAAGTGCACGGGCCTGCCTCCTGGCTCGAGCCGAACCACGCTCGCTGCCGCGTGCTGAAAGGAGGAGACTTCGTTTTCCTCCTTATATAGAAGTGAGCTTGGTGAAGATATTCCTGCACGCTTCCAACTGGAACGCGTTATCCTACAATCAACTTGGAAAACTGCGGATTTCTTGGTGAACGCATGTGTACCACACACAACGTAACTCGCAAGGAATTCGTGGTAGAAAAAGTGCACAGATTTTGTTCTGTAAAAATCTCTCATGCAACCCGAGTCTCACGTGTGTCTTCAGATAGCACCTGTACAGGCCAAACAAAAAAACTTGTGTTGTTCGTTGTCGACTATTTAGCCCAATCGCATCATTACTTTCCAATCGTGTCATTCGGTTTAGAGGGAAATAATACCTGTGCGCTCACGTTGAAAGTACATTCATGAAAAAAGTGACTTTAAATGACGCAAGAACGACCAGAAGCTTTAGATACCAGCACGCCTGTGCAGCACAATAAAGCGAGCCAATAACGAAACTTACACCGGCACTTGAGCGCTGCTTGCGTGATGTTCCGAAGATGATATTTAACAAGCCAGTGGTCGAAATTATTCTGGAGCCATCCACTACGGCAACTCTCTCTTCCTTTCTTCTTTCACTCCCTCCTTTACCCTTCCCTTACGGCGCGGTTTAGGTGTACAACGGTATATGAGACAGATACTGCGCCATTTCCATTCCCCCAAAAACCAATTATAACAAGCTGCGTTTGTGGTTGTGAGCATGTCGCGTCCCCGGTAACACGTCCCCGACTTCCAAAGGGGAACGTTATTGCGTGCACGTTCGAAGGAAACAACAAAGAGATCAGACAAAACAAAACGAAGCCGTATTTATAATTTAAAGGAAAAGAGCCGATACGAAACGAAAACAACAATAACACACACTCAACACGCGTACAACACTACAGAATGAAGGAAAGAGTTCGCCAAGTACTGAGCGTCCCAGGTGAAGCGAGGTGACTTGCAGACAGGGTGGACGCCGGTGGCTGTAGAAAATGAAATGGCGCAGTATCTCTCACATATCGGCGGACACCTGAACCGCGCCGTAAGGAAACGGATAAAGGAGGGAGCGAAAGAAGAAAGGAAGAAGAGGTGCCGTAGTGGAGGGCTCCGGCCGATCCCCCAGTGTGGGTATGTGCCATCTTTTGATGGGCTAACAATAACAACAATTTCGACCACCTGGTGATCTTTAACGTGCACTGACATCTCACTGCACACGGGAGCCTATTTAGGCGCCCATGTGCTGTGAAATTTTTAGTTGTCACTCTATGACCTTTATTTTTGCATTATTAACCTAGGATTTAGCTAACACGGTCTGCCACATTTCCAGTACAGTTTTTGCTAACGTTGAATGGGTTCGATGTATTTAAGCAACGAAAAAAAATTAAAATTTTTCTTGGTGATCAAGCGGGCGGAGAGGCGCGAAACTGCACATCACATTTTTTCAAAACTGTGCAGCTCAAGTGAAAAAAAAAAACGGCCTTAATTGACGTATTTGTGCATTGTATCTCGTTATTGTTTGTAGATCTGGCAAATTTTTGGAATGTTTGCACATTCAGTTATTACAAAAAATGTTTTAGCAGCAGAAATACAAATGTTACATTGTGATATTTTTTAAGGTATTGAGTGAAAAGTTTTTAGCTTTCCCTAAAGCTCTGCACTTGTTGTATCGCTCTAAAGGGTGGTCCGGAAGCACAGAAGGCAAATAATTCCGCAGTGGCCGGACCAAGATGCGAATCGTCTGATCCAATAGCATATACGATGTCCGTATTTTGCGCTCTTTCTTCTTCTTGACTGCTGAGCAGAACATTTTTTTAGTATAAACCACAAGTCTTACATAAAAAAAAAACTACCTCATATCTACTTGAAGTACTGATGTATGACATACTTCGAATTTCCTCACAAAGTACAAAGTTCTGTAATTACAGCACAACCTCCCACATGTATTGCGGCAAATAAAGATTTTATTGGGGTATTACAGGTGACAGGGTGAGTTCAAAACATGTGAAAAAGTTCGACAGTTTCATATCAAGCACTTAATCAGCTGCTGTGACTGAAACATTCATACCAGTTTTTTAGACAAGATTTTACCAAAATTCATGTTCCTGCGCAAACAAACTGGGAGAAAAAAAATAAACAGCAAAGTTAGAGTTGTTCAGTGAAGCGAACTTCATCAGAAGGGGTCATCATCAGTGCTCAAGCGTGGTTCAAGGCAGCAGCTCCCATTTTATCTGAAGTTCGTCATTATCTACGTATCCGCCCCTGATCAGTTCTTCGAGGTTAAACGACTGGTCAGGAAAAAAGGCACTTGGGTTCCTTGATGCTGTTGGCTTTTGATTAGCTTCTCCGGGCCGAAATGACTTGCATTCTATCGAAATTTCATTGCCTAATCTGGGATGAACGACACTCATCCTTATCTTATTCTCGAACGGCCAACGAACAACGTCGTCCATGTCTCCCTTGTGCATGGTGTACGTCCCATGCAGCGTCACAGCTTCATCGCTGCGTACGAGCCACACTCCGGGAGTCATGCAGTAACCACGAAGGCACACCTTGTCGCTTTCGTAGTCAGCCCACCGCTGCAGTGGCGTCAGTGACCTTTGAAGGGATCTGACACCTTTGACAAAAAACACGCACTGAGATGCTTGCATTTCACTGTTTCGAAGTGCGCTGCTGACGTAGCCCAGTGGCTTTTGGCTGTTTTCAATCAGCTCAGCTCTGATCTGTTCTACTGCAGCTGCGACCTGGGACACGTTGCCGAGAGTTTCACCAAATTTATCCATTATAATGGTTTGTAAACCGTTTATAGTTCCCGAAATATTGTCAACTCTATCGCTGGTCGAGGCCAAACATGCTTTGAGTTGTCCGTTTGATGAAGTCATTTCGTTAGCACTCTTCATCAAGCTGTCGTGATTCATTCTTGTTGAAACATCTAGTTCTTGCCTCATTGTTTCCATGAGTGTGGTTATGCCGTGAGAGATTTCATTTAATCGGTCCCCATGAGTGCTGATATCAACAGCCATTGACCTCAGGTATGCTGTGATTTCACCCGCCGGCATTTCAACGGATCCTCTGAAAGTCGTCACGGATGCTGCTTCGTCCAGGTGACTTGGTGGAAATTCGACTTCGGACGCGACAGGCGTCGAAGTGTTGCAAGAGGCCGACCTGAGATGTGCGCATACGTCTCTGCAAAGAACGGTGGCCGAGCACCTGGGACAACGGACGGAGTGGTGTTCACATTCCAGCAGGAAATGCTGGGTGATCCCTGAAGCAGCTGTCGTGTACTGGCAGCCACTTTCTTCGTTCCAGCACTTGACCTGAAAGGGAGAAATACGTACAACTTCGAGAGATGTATGCACGGACTGTGAGACACAACTAAGGTCTACCCTCGGTATTGTGATTCACACTGCTATTTGATGTAACTTAGTTTTGCATGATGGAAGCAAACAGTCATCTAATCCAAAGAGCAGAGGGTTTTTATTTTAATTTATAGTGTTAATGAAGGAGTAATAGGGTGACTGTTTTTTAAAAATAATTTTTTAGAAAGCCCAAGAAAAAAATTGCTGTGGTTTAGCTCTGGTTAACCCTAGTTGAATTGCGAAAGCTTCGTTCCCTCGGCACGTCGTCTACGCAGCGTCTCATTACGACGCTCTCGAGAGCTCAAGCCGATCACTTCCGCAGTTGAAGAGTCACTCCGGGATGTGGCACGACTTCTTCTAGCCGCATCTTCGTTACGACGCTTCTGGAGTCGTGCGGCGCGTTCTTCTGCCGTCTCTTGAGCGCGTTCTCTTTCCTCGCTTCATTCTTTCGTTGTTGCGTCTCTTTCACGCTCTCCATAACGACTACAATACAGAGACGAAGCGCATATATATAGTATATACCCCCCGCGAGGCGACGCCTCCTCTCCCTCTACCCCAGAGGAGCACATCTGGTGGAGCGAGCGGCGATGGCGGCGCCATCTGGTGGAGCGCGGCTGCGGTGTTGCTAGGCGACGGCGGCTCAAGGTCGGCCACGGCATACGACATACTGCATACGGCGCGACTAGCCGAAATGGCTCGCTGGCTGGCGTAGTAAAGCTTTCGCTTTAAAAATGCCACATGCCGCCAATTGGTTCCGAGCCCACGACCTCCAATTTTCAAGTCCTGTGCTCTACCAACTGAGCTACAGTGACGGCAGTCTAATCTGTTTTGGGGGTATTTATATGTACTGTAAGCTACGTTGAGTGTGTTCACCAGTGCCACCCTCGTCCATATAGCGGCGGACGTATCACGTCATGTGTTCCGCGAGTGCCGCATGGGAACGGGGTCGAAGGGTGAGGGCGGAAGCTGTTCGATAACCCTCGTATGCCACCTATAGCATCAAGGCTGCCAGATTCAAGGCACTCGCTAGTTATTCGTGCGAAGGCAAATAAAACTTTTGGTTTATTCTTGCCAGTATTTGTCTTGCAAAATGTAATTCTTAAACATTATTTTTTTTCTAATTACCCCTGTTCATAACGTACGGCGTAAAAGCGTGCTTGATTCTAACTTGTCGGTTGTGATATGGAAACATTAAAAAAAACTATTAAGACATGAAAGATGTAATTTCTTGCTTTTATCGTACTCAAAGGAAACTGTTCAGGCGCAGCGCGGTTTCAAACTGACCGTCAATACCCTTGTGAAAAAAATATCACGGGGCAGATTAAAACGCGTTTAAGCGAACAGTGCGATAGCAATGTGTTATGGATCCAAAACACAGCCCAATAGAAAGGAAGTTAAACAGGTGAGATGTTGGGCTGCGGCGATAGCATGAACATTTTAAAAAAACAGAAAAGACAAATTTCACCCCGCATTCGGTGCGATATCTCACTGCACTGCCATTAGCCGAAGAACCCTGAAATGTGCACTTTCTTCATTTACAACACAGCATCTGGAAAACACGCATGATGAAGCGACATTGTCAATCTTGTCTCCGCAAAAGACAACTTCAGAAGAATGGTTGTTCATCTAAATGAAATGTTTGTCCAGACCAAGTTCTAAACAGAGCAGCACTCACTCTAAATTTATGATGTGCTCTGCATTGCCGTTTGCACAGTGCTTGGCGCTTTGGTGTGTCGTATTATGATGTAGTAATAGTGATGTGCTCTGCAATGCCTCTTTTATTGTGATTGATTACTTGTGCGTGTAGTACTGAAGCGCAAGCTTCACTACGCTAGGTAGAGCCGTAGTTCGCGTGGCACTAAATTTGACCTTCACTGATTTAGAGGTCATGCATAGCTACAAGTCGAGCCACAGTTAAGACCTTCAGCATAACCTCGTGGTCTACTTGGTGTCGCACCACATGGTCATGACCTTGACCTTTGACCTTGCAATGACCTTTGGGCGACCTTTCAGTTTGTGTTAGGGAAAGGGGAGGGGATCATGTGATTAGTCGCGTAGATGACGTCACATAACCATTGCCGTGAAGCTTTCGCTAAATACCATACTTAACTATTCTAAACTTCTGCCAATTTTTCATGTATCGTGTTTACTTGACATAGTTCATGTACATAGAACATTGCATCACTGCGATAAATATGTTAAATAAAAGCTGCGAAGGGTAGGGGTCTTATGCAGAAGTCGGCGAAGCTGCTGTTCGCGCCGCCGCTGGTTCGAAACCCATTCGCGGCCATACAGTGTTTTATTTTATTTATTACGACCTCCCTTCCCCTTACAGTCTTACGCCCCCTGCTACGGTTGCCTTCTGCGAAAACAATGTCTATTCCAGCAGCCTTCTATCTTCTCCGGGGGTGATGCATTTTGAAATGTTGCGTCATCATCTGATTTGTTACTTCGTTTCGCTCGATCTTGATGACGTAACAACTACCTCGATCAGTCACTTAATTTTGTGACAGAGTACGCCAGGGGTTTTTCCTCGACCGCAGCTTAAATGTTGTACCGCACTAGAAGTGGCAGATAGCGCTTTATCTCAGCGAAGAAAACGGCCTCAACCCGAGAACGCTGGTAACTTTGCTGTTAAGCGATTTCGAATACTTAATGCAGACGCTGAGCACGAACACCATCTTGCCACCTTTAGATAGTCTCTTAAAGTGACATGCGAGATGTTAAAAATGGTGTGCACACTAGAGCAAGAAAAAAAGAGAAAAGGCCCAGCTCGGTACTGTCCGGCGTAACACTGACGTATGACTCGCTATCTTACGAAAACTGCATTGCAGCACCAAGACTACGCCCTTTTTCGATCAGCTGAAGCGGCACGGATCGAAAAGAAAAAGCCGCCAACCCTCCAGATGAAAACTTCCCTTCCCTTGGTGCGACGTTAACGAAATTTAAGCGAGGAGGGGGGGGAGGTGTTTTATGCAGTTAATCAGTAGCGTAAACCAAATTTTCATCCGATAGTATTACGTCCGGTGCAACCGGAAAATGCAGATGTCGGCCGCGTATAGGACAGACGTGTATTGCTCTCCGCCACGTGTTCCGCCACTCGGCAACTTAACCATTGAACGCTATTATCTGTGGCCCATAGTTAGGATTCTGCTGTGGAGTGCCAACAGCGGTGCACATGTCTACAAGGAATGCCAGAATGTTAACATTGTGCTCTCTGTTTAAAGGACAGTCGGTAATAAGCGGTTCCTTTTCCGATAGCGCATGAAAGCTAACACGTTATGTCGATGCACAAATTCCTTTAAATGTCCAATTTAGTTACGGAAAATTTGTGTTTACAGATGACGTCATGTGTGCCTGTCGTCCCGTTCTGTCTGCGCAGTTCTACTCGTTCGCTTCAAATGAGCCAATTAGCTCGCCAGAGCGTCCTACTTCTAGTTCCCTTGGCTGCCACCATGTGGTGCATGGCACTGAACATTAGAAAGTAGAGCACTGACGTCACCCCTGACATAAGAAAGAAACTGAAAGTATCTGTCGCCTCTCTTTTAAAGCGTTACAGATTGCTCGGCCTAGCATCACTTTCTGGGCACTCTTCCGAATTCCTGGTAATGAACCTCATTAAATTCTTATTCTCAGCAAAAATCGCATCTGTTAATCTTTACGGGTGCATTCATGTTTGTCCGCCAGCGAAAATCTCATTGATTGCTGCGAAATTTGAAGTGCCAATGTTCTACCGCCGTTGAATTCAAACGCGCAACTTTCAACCGAAAAGTACTACATGACGACCGTTTTAAAGTGAATGGCGGTGCAGCCTACCCTTTAGGACCTGCTCAAGAAAAACCGCGCGGACTCGCGTCAGCCGCTGAAATAGACACCTAGATGTTTGTGCTTTTTGTTTCGACTTTTCGATCTTAAATAAGCTCCGTGATCCACCATAAGCGGCGCATATTTGTTTTCAGAATGCGGTAATTTATCGATTTAGGTCGCCTCAATTTGCTACCAGTGTCGCTTTAATGGGCTGCCAGTCTCAGCCGAAAACGCGAGCAAGCGAAAAAGCTATGCATATTAGCTGCTGGTGAAGAAATGCGCAACGCTTAATTCCGTGCAGCGGTAACCGCGCCATCAAAGTAAAACTGAAACGAAGCGATAATCAGTTTTTCTGAAGTAGAATTCTTTCATTTCGCACCTCCCGAGTCAGCTGTCTGTTTCACGTTTCGTTCCCCGCTCAGTGCACAAAGGTTCCAATCAAGCCCACCTATACGCGTTTATAAAGAGGCTCAGCAACAACGCTCTCCTACGGGGCACTTTCCCCTACATGCTCGTATTTTAGACCACCGAATGCGAAATGTAGACATGCTCAATAGTTCTGTACGACAAGTAGTCAAGAAAAAAAAGCCCACAAGATCCCGCATGTTGTGGTTTGCCTCACAAAATGGCACATACCCACAAAGGGAATTCGCCCTAACCAGGCGGTTACTACTTGCATTGCAGATTGCATGCGGCAAGTATAGGATGACATAAAATATTGGGCAACTCAATTTCCGTGACAGAGGCGGTCACAGGTGGTTAGCGGATCTAACAAGCTTGAGTTTGGCTTGGTTTAAGGGGGTTTTACGTCCCAAAGCGACTCAAGCTATGGGAGACGCCGTAGTGAAGGGCTCCGGAAATTTCGACCAGCTGGGGTCCTTTAACGTGCACTGACATCGCACAGTACACGGGCCTCTTGAATTTCGCCTCCATCGAGATTCAACCGCCGCGGCCGGGATCCAACCCGCGTCTTTCGGACCAGCAGCCGAGCGCCATAAACACTCAGCCACCGCGGCGGCTTCTAACAAGCTTAAATTTAGGCAAAGGAGTGAGTACTAGAAAGAAAAAGGGCAAAAAAAATGTAGGAATTGCAAAAAGGGACTGCCCAAATACGAAAGAGGCAAAACGCTAAGGCGCCCGTGTGCTGTGCGATGTCAGTGCACGTTAAAGATCCCCAGGTGGTCGAAATTATTCCGGAGCCCTCCACTACGGGCACCTCCTTCCTTTCTTCTTTCACTCCCTCCTTTATCCCTTCCCTTACGACGCGGTTCAGGTGTCCGCCGATATGTGAGACAGATACTGCGCAATTTCCTTTCCCCAAAAAACAATTATTATTAAATACGAAAGCTTGTGATGGCATGGGCATCCCCTCATTTTCCGGCAACGCTTACCTGTTTTTCTAGCAGCTCGCCTGCAGGGCAGTCCATGATAAGCACGTCGTCATCTTCGAAGCGGCTACCATCCAACGGGCACGCTTGAGAACTGTCCCGGGAGCACTGAACGAGGCACGATTCGCACAGCATGTGCTTGCAGGGCAGCAAAGCGCTGCTCTTCCGCACCAGACCGCAAGCACCGCATAACAGGCTCGGGGGTACAGGCTTGAGGAAAGTAAGGGCCCTCCAGTCTAGTTCTGGTGAAAACCCCACAAGCGTGTACTGCTCGTATGAGGGAGGCATCGTTCACGGCTTGCGGTCGCTGTCCCAGCTGATGCAGGAAACGTTTTTTTCCGCCCCCTCGTGGCAAAGCGCGCTCTTATCTATTTTCTTTAGAGCGGTTGTCAAGGCAACAATCGCGAATGCACGTGATGCCCCTCGTCGAAATTGTGGCAGGAAATTCGCTGAAGGAAGTCTTCCGCGCCGAATTTTTTTATTCTTTTTATGCAATAACGCCAGTCGGTGAACGAAACTTAGGGGCTGGGCATTACACATATGAGATTAAACACATAGTGATAAGATTGCTTCAAGCAGCGCTGCAAGAAGACAACGATAACGGAGGCAATTCGCACACTAGGAAAAAAAACTGAAACCTGTACAAAACGTACACAGATTTTCAAAAGTAACTTAAAGAAAAACACACTTTCAAATTCAAAAAACAAGAAACACGAACCATAATAGACAGTCCAGTGTATGAAATAAAAAACGTTCAAAGAGTGTTCAAAAATAATTATTGTTCAAATCTCCAGCGTGTAGCTTGGAACAAAAACATGAAAATGAATCACTGATACCAATAGATGCAGCCAGGCCGTTGCATTCCCTTGCTACTGGCGAAACGAAAGGGTGTTTAAAGATTTCACTGTGATATCGATATTTGGTTAACGTAAAAGCAGGCTTGCTCTTTAATGCTCGATTATGTGAAAATTAAGCGTACTTTCAGGAAACGGTGTTGAAGTTGTTATTAATCAGGTGGAGACAAAATCTTAGTTGAGCGCGTTCCGCCCTCGTTGATAGTGTTTCGAGTGCGATGATTACATCTAGTTGAGAAGGTGAGTATTTTTATACCTGCTGTGGGCAATGAATCTCAGTTCTTTGCGCTGTATTCCTTGCAGTCATGAAATATTAGTTACAGAAAGAGGAAGCCACACACTGTTCACACATTCGAGTGCAGATCAAATTAATATTTTCTGATCCAAAATCTCTGTACGGGGCTCGGGCAAGGTAAATACGCAATGGAGTTGACGTGATTTATTGATGTGTTCGCCCCATCCAGTTCGTGCAGCACCGAAGCACTTGTGTTCCTTAACAAAGGCCAGTTAAGTGCCTTTGATGTCGATTACATCATTCGATATTTTTTTCCTGGTTACTGAAATTTTGCAGATTTATTTGTGTTAAGTGGCATCGGCGGTCAGAAAACCAATCAGCAAGCTTTACCTAATGCACTGTAAATTATGCAACAACCTTCATCGCCCGGGATTTCTATGTAAGTGACTTAATTGCCAGAAGAGAAGTTAATCTTAGAGTTATACTGCTGCAATTGCTGCGAACCCATTAAAAAAACAACCACGTCGACGTAGATCGTGCCCTTGCTTCCATCCCAACGCTTAGAGCGCTGTCTAGCCCTGCTTAGTCTGCACCCTCTGTTGTGTTCCTCATCCATGAGCCCGACTACCGGATGGATCCGAATGAGTGACCTCCTCCGCATGGACACGTCGATTTTGTCGGAGACTTGACAAGGTGGACTGGTCCTGAGCGTCAGTAGAATTCTCCTGCCAGCCTTAGGTGCTGAAGAGCCTAACAGTTTGACTGACACGGTGTGCCTCTATTAGTTCATCGATGGTGTTGTGGACCCAAAATTGTATAGTGCGTTACCACTAAGGCCTCCGATCACCTATTTCGCCGATCTTTACCTGAAGCCTGACCTGGAAAGTCTAACCTCGAGCCGAAAGCGAAATGAAACGCAAAGTGCTAGCGCACATACTTCGCACTAGACCAAGTACGCTAAATGGACTGCACTTTTATTATTATGGTTAATGAAATATCAATTAAGGAGGCGGTCAGGCAAGGATATGCGCCCGTGTGCTGTGCGATATCAGTGCACGTTAAAGAGCCCTCCACTACGGCACCTCTTTCTTCCTCTCTTCTTTCACTCCCTCCTTTATCCCTTCCCTTACGGCGCGGTTCAGGTGTCCAGCGATATATGAGACAGACCACTGCGCCATTTCCTTTCCCCGAAAAAGCAATTATTACTGCCATACGGTAAAACTGTATCTGAACTCCAGAACCGGCGGCTGCGTTTTTATGGAAGCAAAACGCTAAGGCACCCGTGTGCTGTGCGATATCAGTGCACGTTAAAGAGCCCTCCACTACGGCACCTCTTTCTTCCTCTCTTCTTTCACTCCCTCCTTTATCCGTTCCCTTACGGCGCGGTTCAGGTGTCCAGCGATATATGAGACAGACCACTGCGCCATTTCCTTTCCCCAAAAAAGCAATTATTACTATTATTAACACCAGAACCGAAGTGAAAACCGAAGTTCTAACGCACCTAATTCGCATTTGACCGAACTGCGTTACTCGACCGTCTTTTTTTTTTTACAGAGCTGGTAGAAACAAAACTCACTTATTGGTGGTGTTTTCCGGTTTGAAAAAAAAAAAAAATTTTGCCAGATAGAGCTGCTTATCCAAAAGTCACTGCACTGCTGAGAGAATGGAACCATGAGTCGAAGACACCACTGGTTGTTAATTTTTGATAGCCTAACTGTCCCGATACACGCATTACCGATGGTAGACATGCGCGTCAAAGGCGGTTTTTGACAACCTACCCAAACTATCAAGTCAAACGTTCAGGAAACACAGGTACTTTCGATAAAGGCGCGTTTTTATTGCAAATGCGTCGGAAGGTCGAATACACAAAGACCAGAAAATCCAAAATCACTGTCCCGCAGATTCCCGTTCACAGGCACGCGGACGACATTTCCTGCGTTTAATAGTCACCACTCCGCCGCTCTTGCATCCTCTGTAACACCCAGTACATCTGCAAGCAAAATTCAAGCGTCTGGTCGGGTGACGCTGGCAGCTGAATGTTGGCCGCTTCCAATGCTTCGCGAAGCCCTGGGGATAGTTCCTCTGTGGACCACGTTGGCTGTGCAGCGGCTGAACTGAATGGCACTCCGGGCGTCGAAGATGACAGACCTTCAGGGCCGGCCGCGATGCGAGGAACGGTCGACGCTCTGTGCAAACCGAAGGAGAAGCTGGCGGTGTCTTCCAAGCTGCGCACATCCTCGGCATCAGGAATGGAATGCGTGACCTCCATATCTTCGGTTGCTAAGCTAGAAGGCGCCGGGTCCCCCTGGAAATGTTCCCAAGAAAGAGGCGAAGCTCCAGGGCCACCACTGCCATAGAAATAGTGCTCAACTGTGGGCGCCGTGGGACCGGCTGAGGTGGCGCCGAGAGGCTCAGTTCCGCTGCCCGCAAGTGGTCGCGGGGCTGGGCTGAACTGTTCCGGCTGCAGACGTCCACGCTTCGGGACAGAGCCCTCCAAATCGGCACCAGGACACGAACGCTTCGACGCCATGTTGCTGCTGTTGGCTTCGTCCACCTAGGCGGAATCACGCGCAAATGTGCAGCGCGCAGACGGCAGCGCCAATTCCTGCTTCAGTTACGTTCATAGCGGTTGGTGTAAGAGTTATCTCCATGACAACGGACGATCGGAACACGGGGGCGCGGGGGGTGTTCGCATGGCATGTGCTTCACACTCGGACTGGTCCAAAGGCGGGCCAGTTAGGGGAGGTGGGTGGATGTATCGTCGACCGTCTGCTGCGCGCCGCGCTTTACTTGTTTTTTTTTTTTTGAACATCCTTTCTTTGCTATTGTGCCATATTAAAATTCTTCGCGCTGCTGGTTAACAATGGTAACCACAGCGGTGGACCAATGTATGGATAATTTTAACGCGACAGCATCAAGGGGCCCAAGTCGCAGAAAAGCCGGTGACGTCGGCGGCGTTGGCCGCGAGCGAAAAATCCCGGACGCATTAATAAATAAAGCCGAGAAGGAAATAGGTAGAGTTTGGGAATCGAATCTGGGCCTCCGGGGTGCGAGACGAGCACGCTAACAAATCCGCCACGCTAGCTCGATGGTTTGGAATAAACAAAGGCGCGTCTAGTGAATGCGGTGCTTTTTCCTTCCCTTACGGCGCGGTTCGGGTGTCCAGCGAGAAATGGGAGACAGGCGTCCTTTCCTTAAATTGTTCAACGGGCCGCGCGTCGCGCCGAACGGGCGATGGCGTTCCGTGTACTCCTCGGCAATGCTGCGACACGCTGTCGCGTCTCACGAAGCTTAAGCGCTCTCGTTTTTTGATGGCTTCATTGACATATTATCCTCCACGTTACTTTCAGCCAAAAAGAGATATTTCTGAAAATGCACTACACGACTATATTAGAGCATTCCGTACAATATAAATAACGTGTGTCGACGCACAACAGGTGTCAAGTTTATCTCGAACGGCGCAATTGACTTTACAGTACATCATTTAGTACATCATTCACGCAACACATATGCGATCATTCCTGTATCATTTTCGCGCAATATAAGAGAGAGATAAAACTTTTACTGTAATTCGGGAAGGTTGCTCGAGCAACTTGGGTGGCACCCCTAGTCCAAGGCGCCACTGGCTTTCGCTGACTGACGGACTCTCTGAACCAACTTTAGTTGCTGACCCAGGGCCTCGCTGGTCAGGTCTACCTCCCATTGCTCACATGTCGGGTTGGACACAGTTAAGTGCTTTGGCTTCGCTGTGCATTCCCACGATATGTGGTAGAGCGTAGGGGCAAGCTCCACACCAAGGGCATGTAGTCTGATATTGAGTGGGGCTAATCTTGTGTAGGATGAACAGGTTAGGGAAAGTGTTGGTCTGAATTTTCCTCCAGTCTATGGCTTTGGAGGAGTCGAGTTTTTTGTTAGGGGGTGGGTATTTTCTGCGCTCCAGCCTAATATGTTCTAATCTGTCACCATAGGTGCTAGGCATGGGCGTGGGGTAGGGATGAGGATCCGCGTGGTTGGGTAAATCTTGGGCTATATCGTTGGCTACCTCATTGCCAGCTAGTCCTTCGTGGCCAGATGTCCACGTTAGTTTTGCCAAGTAGGCGTCGTGTGGGTCGGCGCCCACACGATGCCTCTAGGCGTGGGTTCGGAGTCTTTAACGGCGTTGTAGAGTATGCCATAGGCTATATAGAGGACATACCTCACCCTTGCCATAGCTCTCGCAAGCGAAATGCGAGCCTGAGATGAAAACCTTGCATTGGGGGTCTGACCGCAAGGGCGATAGCGACTTCGTCAGCCCGGTGGGCATTCTCGGCGTGGAAGGAGAGCCCATTGGTTTGCAAGTTCTGGTGGACTACGGCTGTCGTGTTGTGGCCCGATGGAGTCGGACTTGCGACGTAAACGTAGAACACGCCGGGTTTGGAACGATGTTGCGCATTCAGCGCCCGAGCCCGCTCTGTTCTCCGGCCTTCGTGTGTGCGGGGAGTCATGTTGTGTGGCAGGGGTTCGACCCATTGCATGTGGCGCCACAGCTCCGGGATGTGGAGTCGCTCCTCCGGGACACAGGGTATGCCTATTTTGAGGTGACTGAGTACACGCCGTCAGACAACTCCTGGTGAAGGAGATGGCTGACTCTTCCGCCCACCCGCCCGGCCGTCTATCTGTCAGTCTATCGTAACTCTAATCCCCCTCTGTTTGCTCCTCCCTGTTGCAGCACGCTTGAGGACACTAACGCCAACACACCATCACAGCCAATAATTTGAGGCGCTAATAAAAAATTAGCCGGAGTTTAACTCCGCTTAAACCTATGTGTGACGTCGTGCGAAAGCGCGGTGACGTATGCTGACGCCAGAAGCGACACCACAGCAACGAGGCGACGTAAATCTCAAATATGCGAACTACTTTTTCGGGGGTGGCCCGGACCAAGTTTTTGCACCGGCCGAGGCCAAATCTGAAAGTTCCCATTATGACGCTCACTCTCAATTATGTAATAATAATAATTGGTTTTTGGGAGGAAAGGAAAATGGCGCAGTATCTGTCTCGTATATCGCTGGACACCTGAACTGCGCCGTAAGGGAAGGGTAAAGGAGGGAGTGAAAGAAGAAAGGAATAGAGAGGTGCCGTAGTGGAGGGCTCCGGAATAATTTCGACCACCTGGGGATCTTTAACGTGCACTGACATCGCACAGCACACGGGCGCCTTAGCGTTTTTCCTCCATAAAAACGCACCCGCCGCGGTCGGGTTCGAACCCGGGAACTCCGGATCAGTAGTCGAGCGCCCTAACCACTGAGCCACCGCGGCGGGGCTCTCAATTATGGTGGGACATCGATTTTGGTTCAAAACGGTCAAGGTCAAATTTCGGGTGCGGCCCGAGCCAAATTTGGAGGTTGCCATCATGTCGGGCACGGCCAGTTAAGGTTCGACATCGATTTCGATCCAAATCGGCTAAGGTCAAATTTCGGGAATGGCCCGGGCCAAATTCTTGCCGCTTGGCGTCACAGTTGCTATGGCAAAGAGCGATGCACATGCAAGGTGTTTGCTCGGCTCCGACGATCGTATGAGTGCTTCTGCTCTAAAGGGAGTATACAACAAACTCTCACATACTGTTGGCCAAGAACTGTGGCTCACATTGAAGCTGTATTTTAAATTCCCTCTGCGCGGCGATAGAAGACAAAGATTCAGTGACTGACTCTCAGCCTTCGGGACTATGGGCCCATTCACGAGGGCTCAACTCGGCTTCAGGATGCCTCTGCAAGGTGGCACTTAAAATAACGATTAGTCGCTCTGGAAGAGCAACCTGGGTCACACAATCCCACTGGTGGCAGCACCTGTCATTGCAGGGCAGAGGCGCATTGCTTAACTGCTGCACCACTGCCCCAGTAGTATAGCATGAGTACTCCCAGGGATCTATGAATGTCAAGTCTAGCATGACCAATTCTGCATAAATGGGCATTACACAATTAACCTATCGCGCCATACCGTTACGCGGAGCTTGTGGTGCTCTCTTAATTTTCTTTAATCTATGTATAGAAACGCACTGCGTGATGCGTATCGTTCGATATGCGACAATAAAGCTTAAAATTTATTACTGATCTGCGTAATATTCTAAACTAAACCTTGGCCCCAATAAAATTTATTTGGCGATGGCTGCCTTCTGCCCTAGGCTGTTTTAACTGAGGCACCATTCTTCGAATCCCCCTGCCTTCGTGGCCGTATTTAGGTGAGCGCTAAATCTGATGATGATGAATTCTTATGGCGCAAGGGCAGCTTTGGCCAAACAGCGCCATGGCACAAGGTACCTTTCATTTCACAAGGTGGGCTCAAAGACACATTTCACCCTGAAGAAGCCGAGCACCAGGCAGGGGAAACATTGTACCCATTGTATCCCCGGTGGGTACCCGGCGGCACTGGGGATCGAACCCCGCACCTCCCGCATGCGAGGCGGATGCTCAAACCACTAGACCACCACTGCGGTCTAAACGTCTTTAATATTTATTCAATGGGTTTGTAGCAGTTATCACCTCTTGTATAGGCAGCCGCGGTAGCTCAGTGGTTATGCCGCTGGGCTGCTGGCCTGAAAGACGCGGGTTCGATCCCGGCCGCGGCAGTAGAAATTCGATAGAGGCGCAGCTATAGAAGCCCGTGTACTGTGCGATGTCAATGCGCGTTAAAGTACCCTAGTTGGTCGAAATTTCCGGAACCCCTCACCGCGGCATCACTCATAGCTTGAGTCGCTTTGGGACATTAATCCCCATAAATCAACTGATTAGCGAGCTAATACAATTATTCTGGCTTTCACCTAGTTCCAGCCGTATAGTTATGCAATAGGACACCGGGGCTAAAATAAATCTCAACCAAGTTACTCTTTCTTAAAAGCTTTGAACCCTCTAAAAGGAACGCCCCATATAGTTTGGGCGGTACATGAGAATATTCGGTGGCAGGTGGATTTCAGCCGTCCTCCAGAGCCTTTACGCCTCCCGTGGATGAATGTTAAAGCCGGAGGGTGTAACTGAGCTTGCCACATCAGTAATGCACACTTTGGCACCACCATGCATGACGCCAACGCGACGCCAAATAACCAAAAGACGCCTCAAAAAGGTAATTCTTTGAGACGAATGATCGGAGTTTTAGCGAGCGCACTCAGGCCGAGTTATTCGTGTCACTGTGCTTAGTCTTGCTTAGTGTGCCGAAAGCGCGCGCACGAACAGTACTGTTAGATTTGGGATCGATTAAAATGGTGAAGGCAGGCCGACATGCCTATGACCGCGCTATTCAGCGCTAGAGTCATCACACCCCACAAGCCACCTGACCTCATGAGATCGTATCGATGCAGGTTCGAGTGAAAAGGGACGCTGAATCTGCGGTAAAAGTGAAGTTTATTCGCAGGGTACTCGGAAGGGCAGGAACACAAGGAATAAAACCTGTCACTCCTAAAAGCCTAATCAATAAAAAAGTAAAACATTTAAAATTAAAAAAATGCACCAGACGGCACTGCGCATCGTCACAGTGCTAGATCAGCTTAGACCCGTAGAATAGCTTAGCCCCGGTACGTCGCAGTTCTTCCCGTTGCATTTCAAAGTAAATGCCGAGCGGACAGGGCGGGATTTCGACGGGCAACGCCGCCGGTGGAACGTCGGCCACGTTAAGCTCACTCCGAGGTTCCACGGGAAGCCCCGCTGCTGCCATGGTCGGAGGAGCCATCTGGCGGATGGGCACGCCGCCTTCCACCATGGTGGAGTTGAACGGGCCGATGGCCTCCGGAACCGCACCGCTGTCTTCCTTCGGAACACTAGCTTCGTAGCAAGGTTCCTGCAGGCTGAACAGGAAGCATCCCATGCTCTCCTCCAGTCCGGCTCGCCACTGTCACCTTGACTGCACCGCATGGTCTCTGTCTCTTCTGTCCCCCAGCTCCCAGGCGCTGAACAAGTAGTTGGCTCGGAGAACGTCGGACAAGCCGTAGCTGCTGAGGCCTCGCTTGGTGACGAATGCTCACGCGATGTGGACGCATAGGGTTCTGGCGGCGGGACAGCGGAAGTGTGCGCTGCAGTCTGGAGGCGAAGGCCCGGTGCTGGCGAAGACAGTCCCGGATGAAGGCGTCCGCGAGTTCCTCGAGCTGCGCGGCCACGTTTCGGGGCGGTGTACTTCGCAGCTGGTCCGGGGCGGGAGCGCTTCGGAGCCATCTTGTTCGCCGAGTGCACCAGCGTTCTTTAAAGAAGAGAGCTTGGTGAAGATATACCGGCACGCTTCCAACTGGAACGCGTTATCCTACAAGCAACTTGAAAACTGCGGATTGCTTGGTGAACGCATGTGTACCACACAAAACGTCACTCACAAATACTTCGTGGTAGAAAAAATGCAAAGATTTTGTACTGTAAAAATGTCTGTCATGCAACTCGAATCTCACGTGTCTTCAGATAGCACCTGTACAGGCCAAAAAAACTTTTTATGTTGTTCCTTGTCGACTATATAGCCCAATCGCATCATTACTTTCCAATCGTGTCATTCGGTTCAGAGGGAAATAGAACTTTGCGCTCGCGTTGAAAGTACATTCATGAAAAAGGTGGCTTCAATTGACGCAAGGACGACCAGAAGCCATAGATACCAGCACACCTGTACAGCACAATAAAGCGAGCCGGTAACGAAACTTGCACCGGCACGTGAGCGCTGCTTGCGTCATGTTGAGGGTTCCGAAGATGAGATTTCACAAGCTGCGTTTGTGGTTGTGAGCAACAGGTATCAAACAGAATTAACATCGTTCAGCGATGGATCTGAGGATAGATCTATTGCACTCTACACGGATCTCTGTGCATCAGTGCATTTAAAAAGGGGGGGGGGGGGGAGGCACAGACTGGGACACTTCCTCCGCAGTCCTCGACTGCAGCCTCTGTCAAAGCCATATGTCCAGCGACAGGACGTAAACATCACGTGACACAGGATGCCAGGTCCTACTAGACGCTATATCTTACCATTGGCTACATTAATTTTGTCTTTCCGTCACCTGCTATCTTTCTGGTAATATATTCTATCGATACATTGATTTTATTCCAAAATGGTACTCGAACCTTTAGGACTAGAAATTAGCAACACAAAAGGCGCGAGACGCTCGAAATAAAGGGTGCCTGTGAAGTTTTTGATCTTGTCACACTACTGAGGTTCCGAAATTTCTGTGACAGTGTGGCCAAATTCCACTGACCGGAGTTACAACTCCTCCGTATCACGGGAAAGCTTTGTTATTTTGGGCGTTTTATCAATGATCAGAAACATGGATGAATCAGGTAAGCTATGAATCCCAACAGTCATCCCTGCGACGAAAAATGAGGTAGAATCGTGCGACAGACAGAGCAACTTTGATTCAAGAAGATGAATGAGTAATTATATCCCTTTATTGACGAGACAATAAAATACTTGAAAAAATCGTTTATTTCTTACATATCTGCACTTATTAGAGCATGACAATGCATATTTTCTAAACACAAAAATTGCTTTACATATCAGCTTTTCCATAAAATATGTCGGGATCCATCCGTGTCTCCTGCATGAGGCCGTCGAGCACGTAAGTTATCCGCGTAGGCAGTTTAGCACACAAACACAAAAAAGGCACACTGTAAACTCAACGGGACGAAAAACACATCATAGTGCCGGGTGTTGCCTAAGGGCAACAAACACGAGACGCGCCCTTACGGGCACAAATTAGCAGAGCCATCGACGTAATTCGAAAAAGAGCAAACTGAGGCATTCTTCTAAGCAAGTGCGAAAAGCCGCGGAGAAAAAAAACGAGTGATTACCAGGAAATTGACGCTCAGGGGCTGAAGTCGTGTAGGCGACTACGCTGCAGAGATTTCCGCGCCAAAACTTCTTTTCTTCTCTTCTTCAATTTCTTTATTATACGCCAGATGGCGCCACATGCCCATGTAGTAGTAAGGTGGGCGGAGCTTGGAGTAAAACAAAAGCGTCCAAAACCGAAACTGCACCAGCAAAAAAAAAAATATTTTCTGGTGTGTTGCCTGTGGGCAACACTCGTCAATAAAGGGATATGCTGTCGGAAATTAGGAGGAGAAAATACCCTTCGGCGAGAAATATACTTCGGGGTCAGATAAGCAATGGTATTTTTGAGCAACGAAATCAATTCTAAAAGCACTAACACATAGTTGATAATTTAAGGAAGCAAGGTTAGGAGGTTAGGAATAATCTGGCCGACGGCGATCGATGGTGAATTCTCAGGCGTTTTGTACTGCCATGCCCTTTTCCAAAGTGAACAGCCAACGTGCATAGGTTTCGATAATGTTCTATTATTTCCTTCTAAATCATTCGGGTTTAAACAATATTCTTGCTGTCGGGTCCTATCATGCATAAGCTGGGCCTCCTCGATGAACTTGCTGATTTGAGACCCAGGACTGATGACTTCCGTTCCTACTGTGTCGGCCTGTTACAGGAACGACATTACAAATCTATTAAAGCCAGTTCTTCAGTGCGCTTCGCGACGAAAACTCAATACAAATATATTCACTGCGGAACTTTAACAGAAAAGAAAAAATTTACGGATCATTACGACAACCGGTAATGCGAAGTCTGAGCGCAGCTCTTCGCGGCTGGTAGGTGGCAACTTACGCTGCTCGCCCCCCCCCCCCTCCCCCGGGATCTCCCTGTCAGCCACCTTCTAGGTGGCGTTTCGATCTGCTACTTAGTTCGTGCTAAAAGTAGTGAATGAGTACAAGTATCTTGGGGTGTGGATAAATAACAGTGCTGAGTATCTGACAGAGCATGAAAAATATGTAATGAATAAAGCTAGTAGGAATGCAGCTGTCATGAAAAATAGGGCACTGTGGAATTACAATAGGTATGAAGTGGTAAGAGGGATCTGGAAAGGGGTGATGGTCCCTAGCCTGACCTTCGGTAATGCGGTCCTGTGTATGAGGCCAGATGTTCAAGCAAGGTTAGAAATTAAACAACGAGGAGTAGGGAGGCTAGCTTTGGGAGCACATGGCAATACACCAAATCAGGGGGTACAGGGTGATATGGGATGGGCGTCTTTCGAGAGCAGAGAGGCTAGCAGTAAGATAGCATTTGAGGAACGATTGAGAAAAATGGAGGAAAAGCAGTGGGCTAGGAAAGTTTTCAGATGCCTGTATATAAAGAATGTTGACACGAAATGGAGAAATCGAACTAGAAAATGGACAAGCAAATATCTGGACAGCAGTAAGGGGGCAAATCAGCAATTATCGGTTAAGAAAAAGGTTAAAGAAACAGAGAGAGCTCTGTGGAAAACAGGGATGCTGACGAAATCGGCACTGGGAACATACCGGACCTTTAAACAGGAAATTGCCAAAGAAAATATCTATGATAATTGTAGGGTAAGCTCTTTGTTGTTTGAGGCCAGGACGGGAGTTTTGCGGACTAAGACGTATAGAGTCAGGTACCACGAGATAGACACGTTGTGCATTGCGTGCGGAGAGGAGGAGGAAACGGCTGAACACTTGATACTTTTCTGTAAAGGGCTTCACCCTACAGTGGAAAGCAGCGGGGCTGACTTACCCAAGGCATTGGGGTTTAGGGATAGTGAAGGGAAAGTAATTTTAAGAGGTTAGAAGTAACCAAACGAAGGTTATACGATTGGTGACTAAAAGCAAGACGGGAGTAAAATTTCACAAGACATGTCTAGGTGGCTTGAGCCACCGCCCGATTTAATGGGTTCAGCCGTATTCATCCATCCATCCATCCATAGAGAATCTGATACGCCGACGGATACGCCAACACCGACGACTGCGGCACTTGTGACCAAAACCAGGCTTAGGTGTGGTTTCGCGCTCCATCCAATACGCGCATTTTGCAGTGAGCCCGAATATATCACACATCAGTTTCGTAGTTTTTTTCTGCATTCTTGTTTATGCATTTTATAAATTCCATTAAGCGCACCTACTTTGTGATTTCTCTCGGTTTGAGCGTGAGCGTGTCCTCTTGGCTACAGCGCCCCGGCGCTAAGATCCTCGTCCGCTTACAGAAGCCAAGATTATGGGTCCTTGGACTAAACATTCATCGCAGAGGACAGCTGTGAAGGCGCTTTTAAAATTCTTGAAGGACTCAAGATTGAGTTCAAGGTTGTTAACAGTGAGAGTATGCCCAGTGTACTCTTGTCACGGACTACAGACATCTGAAAAAGTTATCTACCTTCCTCTCTCCCCTTTCTATCTCTCCCTGCGTCCCCCTTCCCACGTGTGTAGGTAGCATACTAGGCGTCGCCGGTCACACCTGCTGCCACACTAATTCTTACGATATTGATACGTGGCGGCTAGAAGCAGCAGTAGAAATAGCAGAGGTAACCTGCTACGCAAGGAACCGATGGCTTGGAGTAGACTCTCAGCACACAAGCGCGCACCTCAGCGTCGTCTTCGTTACCAACCACTTCGTCGTCCTCCCAGCGTCCGTAGCATGACCCCCCCTCGCGGCAAAAGCACCGTCCCGGTGCGCACTACACAGGCCAGCTAGACGGCGCGTTGTAAGGTTTGAGGCGAGACACATGGACGATGTCGGTGCGGGGTGCAGCGGCCGGAGATGGCGGATGTAGCGGGGTGATCTCGTACGTCACCGCGGTCACCGGACGTACGACCCGATAAGGGCCTGTATATCAGGGAAGCAGTTTTTCACAAAGGCCCACACGGCGGGAAGGGATCCAGAGTAACACAAGGGAGCCAGGAGAGTAGGTGACTTCACGACGGCGACAGTCATGACGTCGTTTCTGATTGACTTGGGAGGCCGACAGCCGCTGGCGGGCGACAAGACGGGCAGCGTCGGCGCGAGCGATGGCGTCCCGAGCGTAAGGACTCGTGGAGGCGGTGGCGGGCAGTACACTGTCGAAGGGCAGCAAAGGATCGCGGCCAAAGAGAAGGTAAAAAGGGGAGAAACCGGCTGTATCGTGACGCGTAGAATTGTAGGCGAATGTAACAAATGGGAGGCTAATATCCCAGTCGCGGTGATGGTCGGAGACGTACATGGAAATCATGTAGGTGAGGGTACGGTTCAGACGTTCAGTGAGGCCGTTCGTCTGCGGATGGTAGGCCGTGGCGAATTGATGACGGACGGAGCAGGAGCGGAGGAGTTCGGCGACCACTTTGGAAAGAAAGCAGCGACCGCGATCGGTGAGCAGGTGACGGGGAGCACCGTGGTGGAGTATGACGTCGTGCAGGAGAAAGTCAGCGACATAAGTTGCGCAGCCATCTCATCTCATTCTTCGGCTGGCCGTCACGTAACATTTGGTGTGAGATGCGGAGTTCATCCCCATCCTAGTCCTGGAGCTTCGGCGCATGCGGGAGCCATGGTCGTCGGCCGTGAGTTCTTGGTCTGCGTCGCCCGGCCGTGCCGCAGCCTTACAGGCACGAACCGATCTCGCCGTTCTTCCCCCGCCCCGTCCACCGCCCAGACCACTCGACACGATGAACTGAACCTGACGCAATGACCCGGCCCCACCGACCCGAGACGCTGCCCACATGGGACGACACCGTTCCCCTACCCATGCCGTTCGGCGCGTCCTGGGGCCCCGGCCGTCGGCTCCTGGTGACCTGCGGCCAGGAAGCTTCGCGGGCCAGGAATCAATCAGCCATCTCCTTCATTGTGGCGGCCAGCACCTCACCACTTTCTCCTTCCTGTATCGCCATCCTCTGAAGCCCATCACCACTTCGCGCGTCTCTTTGTCACCGATCGGGACGATCGCTCGGTGGCCCCGTGTAGTGTGACGAAGAAGACGAAGTTGGCAGTGTCCCGAGACGGAGTGCTCGCGCTAGGCCCTGAGCCATTAAATCATATCATCATTCAGTCATCATGTCGTGCTTTCCTTGGCTTGCCACCTCGTAACAATATTTTCATTTATGTCTTTGGTGAATTTCTGTGCCTTATTGTCTTTTAGTTTTTTCCCTCCGAAGTTGTCCAGCTGATTATTCTCACTTTACCTCCCGATTCTTGATCTTCATCTCAGTGTAGATATGAGGCATTTCTTGCTTGAATCATCACTATCATCAACCACGCAGCCCTTAACCCCTATGAACGTGCAACCACGAGGAACGCGCAGAAGAAGGAAGCCATCAATCACAGTTACGCTTTGCCACGACGGTTTCCCTCGACAAACGGCGCTATTTCCTCGTGTCACGACCTTTCTGCGCTCCAGCAGTACAGGAGCACAAACTTTTCGCTCCTTTGATATGCAAAGCCCCCTCAGAGCGCGCTTCGACGCAACGGGCGCCTTGGAGACAAGCGAGGCCTTCGACTGCGCCGAGGCCTTCGGGTACGGCAACTTCCAGAGGGGCGTGTTGGTTTTCGCCGTCCTCACAGTGTGGGTAATGCACGCGCACACGCTCGCATTCCCGCTCATCTCCAGCGACCTGGACCACTGGTGCAAGCGGCCGGCGGACCTCAACATCTCGACCGAAGCCTGGAAGGACCTCGCCATCCCCGTGGAAGGCAACGGCCGCAGGGGTCGCTGCACTGTCTACGCGAGCCCATACGACCCCAACGACACCGCGGTCGTGCGCTGCGAACAGTGGGACTACGACATCCGGGTGGCGCACACTACCATCGTGAGCAACTGGGACCTAGTGTGCCATCGGCGGTGGCTCCTCGCAGTTGCCTTCGCAGTCTACATGGCCGGCTCCTTGGGCTTCCTGGTCGCAGGCGGCTTCGTAACGGATGCCATCGGTCGCAAGCTCGCCATTCTGGGTGCGACGTCCCTGCTCATGTTGGCGGCGTTTGGCGGGTGCTTCGCAAACACGTATCTTATGTACCTGAGCTCACGATTCGTCATTTCTGGCTGCTCCTGCACGTTGTGCGTCATCGCCAATGTACTGGTGGCCGAGGTCTCAACGAACCGGCATCGCTCCTTGCACTTCAGTATCTCTTGCGGCACCGGTCTCTGGCTGGCAGAAGTCTTCTTCGTAGTTCTCCGGGATGAGCGCCTCAACTGGATGGTGCTCCAGCTGCTGATGGTGGCGCCTACGCTGTTGCTTCCCCTAGGCTGCACCCTCGTCCTGGAGTCACCCCGGTGGCTCATCGCTACACAGAACCTGGAACGAGCGGATGTGGTTGTGCACACGGCGGCGAGACAGAACGGTTTCCCCGATGACAAGGCCTCGGAGTTCATCGAGATACTAAGAAAGGAGGAGCTCGAACGTGCCAAAGTAACGTGTATGGGGACCGAAGAAGCTAAGAAACATCCTTCCGCCACCGTTCTTCGTCGCGCCCTGGCCTTATTCGCGACGTCTTTCAACGTGATGGGAGCATACTACGTTGTGCTTCTGGCATCCGCGGCCCGCAAGAAACCCTGGGTGCCCTGGACGTCCCTCGTTGTCGACGGTGTCTTTTATTGCATGTACTTTGCGGCGGTGGACAGAGTGGATAGAGTGTCCATGGCCGTCAGGGTGTTCGTTACTGGAGGCGCCATCTGCTGTCTTTTGGCCGGCGTACTGACCGGCAGTAGCCCCGAAGAGGTCGGCAGCACCCTGCTCATCCTGGTGAAATCTGTAATCAATGTCGCCATTACCATAACAACGCTATGCGCTGCCGAATCCTTCCCATCGATTGTCCGGGGCTTTGGCGGATGCCTCTACATGGCTTGCGCCCGGTTGGGTGGCATGTTCGCTTCAGCCGCATCTGTTCTGCGCACGGCAGAGGAGGAGGCCTTCCTTCTCATCATCACCGCGGTACTCCTCTTCGTCTCGGCATTCATAGTTGAGCGACTGCAGCGACAAGCCACAGCGCTCAAACAAGGCGCGACGCCAAGCTCAGCACGAAGCATGAGTCGAGCGGAAGTCTTGGAGGAAATGAAGGCCACCCTAGAACCCCGACCAAAGGAAAAGATCTGGAGACAGCAACGCAGTGGTAGCCCCACTGTCAGTCCCAGCAGCAGCAGTCCTGGCCAGACCACGCCTCTGAGCGAGTGTTCAGTGTACCCGCCATACCACTTTACGAGTTCTCGCAATGTTCGGCTCGGCTGAACCTATTGATGTTATGGCCTCGGACGACTTTTATTTTTTAACCTCATCTCTTGTCCCCTTCTTTCTGCAATTTACTCTTCCCCTGTCTGTAAAGGTGCCGCTCATCGTATACACCACTATTCTTTTGTTGCTTCGAAAGTTGTGGCCGAACATTGGTAGCGTTGCATTTGTAAGCAGTGCACAGCGTAGTAATAGTTTGCCCTATTTGTTTTTTCTATCAGTGCCTGTTTTCATGGTGTTTTGTATTGTACGCTGTATTGTACTTATACAATTTGCGCTATGTGTTGCTTTATTCAAGGAATTCCTGATTACCTCTGTGTTCGCGCCCAAGCGCAGTCGTACTAGACATTGTGCCCTGTATACGCTTTTTCTCTGATATTTCCTCCTCCGCTCGACTTGAGTCCCTGCGTTTCTAGATTGTGTTCCTTTTGTGAAATCTTATCAAATATTCAGAGTTTGGCTTTACACCCGTGGTTTGTGTCCTTCATTCGAAAACTTGACCTATTCCCAGCATGGAGTACATTTACCAGAGCACAGACTTCATTAAAGGGGCTCTGAAACGCCTTCCGAGGAGAGCACATTAACTCACTTAATCACTGCACTGTGTTGCCTTGAAAACCATAGCCAAATAATACTCTTCTACACACAGCACACGACCCACAATCCCGCGTCAAAGTTGGCGAGCCCTTCCCGGCGACTTTTTCATGCTCGCGCCCTCCTCCGTCCCCCGCATCTGCGTAGACAAGGTGAGAGGTGACCATTGGTTAGGTTCTTTCAGACGTCAGGCAGCTACCGTGGCCGCGGCCAATAAGCCGCTTAGCTCCGGCGGGTCGGAAAGCTCCGCTCCCAGAGGGGAGGTCGGCGAAGGAGCGCCTACCTTGCAGCGTGCAAAAAGTGACGAGGAGAGGGAAAGGCGCGAAGACGCTGAAATTCAAATTTTAACTACAGATAACTCAGCTTCTACAAAGCGCATTTAAAAAATTCTTGCTGGACACTAATCGTGAAGCGGCGTGCTTCAATATCCCAGGCATGCCGCAACTTTATTAGAGCCCCATTCACAGCCCCTTTAATTGGTTCCATTGTGTCTTTGACCCCAGAAGGCTGCTACTTCTGCCATTCCTGACAGCGCGTCCTCCATCGCGAGACATGCTGCTAGTTGCATTCCACGACGGCAGCACATCGATGTACTCCAAAGATCAGTGCCTTTTTTTAATGACAGAGGAACTGCTCGTAACACACAGACGAAACGGGGAAGATGTTAAAGAAAACCTTGCTGAAAACTGAGCAATGCAAGCCAGGTGTATGCTTTCCGATTTTCAGTGAATCCAAAGTCATCAACAGGAATTCAGAACGACTGAAACGGGCGATGATTGAAGCTACAAAAAAACTGACCCCCCCCCCCCCCCCCCCCCGCATTTACTTAGTTAAGCTAAATGCGACTTTGCAGACCACAAGTTCGCTTTCCTGCACAGCAAAACCCCTTTACCATGGCCACATGGAACGTCCTAGGGGGAGCAGTTAGGTGCAGCGCTAAATACTTCTAATCCAGGCCTTATGTGCACACACTGGGGAGCAATGCTTTGTGTGGCTGCAGGGAGGAGCTGAATTCTACCTTCGCGACAGCAACAAAGGGCAGAAGCATGCAGAAAAGGGGTGGGGCGCAAATCTGACAATAGATAACTCCAGGGCTGCACCCTATTTCTACATATTACTGGTGACAAAAGTTTCCAGGAGGCGAGTTCTAGGAAAAATATTTATTGTAGCTCCACCTCACTACCCAGTCGCCTGATATTGTATGAAGGCATTAAAAGCCTAAATGTTCCTTCCTGTCTTCCCAATATCAAGCGACTGGGTAGCAAGGTGAACTGCATTAAACGTTTTTCGTAGAACTCGCGTCCCGGAAACTTCTGTCCCCAGTATAGTGCACCCCAAACTGGAATGGCCGCCGTGGTGAAGGGTTTTTTTTTTTTATAGAAACTGCCTGCCAGTTTTGCAAAGGGTTCATTAGTTGCGCTTGCTCGTATGCTTTTGTTTAGTTTTGTTTAGCATTGTTTATCATTTTGTAAGCTTGAAAATTTGAGTTTCACCCAAATATCCTTGCAGCCGTTCCTCGGACTCGAAACACATGCTCCGGTGACGTAGGCCTAAAGAGGCCAAACCGCCTGCTATACTAGCGCTTGTTGGCCACTGGCGATGCTTCTCAAACTTCGCATTCGTATCCTAAACAGGCCGAATCAGAAAGAACGCTTCAGTCTACCAAACTAGCTTAATCAACACGATCGACCGCTGAGTCACACGTTTTGCATACCGGGAGAGATCGCTGGCAGCTGCTGTGGCCCATATTGTACTGAAGCCTTTCCAATATTTTTGTCAGGGTTGGGACATCTGCAAGGTCCTCTTTCTGTCCTCAGCGGCTTCATCGTGGTCACGAGCCCGTAATTTTCTTTAAAAAAAAACAAAAAAGGAACACCCGAAAATTCTTCCAGTGCCTGCTTCCTCTGTCGTGCAGCAGTGCTTTTTACTTTTTCTTTACCCTTTCTTTTTGAGTAAACTCCCCTTTCTCGCCAGTCATTGTCCGGAGCCCCACCCAAAAGATTTTCTGGCTACTCCACAGGGCAGCGAATGCCCCTGAAAGGAGGTCCTCAGGCCAATGGTATAGACCGGTTTTCATCTATCCTTCGAACAGAATAAACCTGATTTTGCCAAAGCGAAGGCAGGCGCAAAGATGCCATTTTAAAAGAGGACTGTTTGCGCTATACATGAATAGTTCCAATAAGTTCGTTGTGTCGCCTCCCAGCATTCACGTTGCCAATGAAACACTGAGCAGTGTAAATCAAGATATGCAAATCTTCGTTGTTCGTGTCTTGTTTGTTCTTCTTGTGATATTTAGCGTGCTTATAAAGAACTGCATTTTTGTTGTTTTTGATAGTGCCACGTTTATTTGGTGTCGGCCATGCTTGTCTTACCTTTAACGAAAATATTTTCAAATAATGTTTTGTAATTACAGTTGGTAATTTTCATCTGTATTCTAGTGCATTTTTTATGGTGTTTGTATTGTATATATCTATTGCATATTTATAGAGTAATGTGTATGCCGATTACTGCAGTCTGATGCTTGAATTTTAATAATGTTTTGGATACAACCATGCGTCTCCTCACGGGATTAAACTTAGTGATGCAAACAAAGCCTAGCATCAGAAGGATCGACGTCTGAGCTGTGTTGTCTTTTCTACGTTCTTGTTCGTCTTGAGTGCACTAAACTTATCCTTAAAGCCTAGCTTTTGCTGAAAACAGTATGCAGATTAATCACAAAGTGAACATATATGTGTTGGTGTTTACAACAGCATGCGTTTCAAGCAACTAGGAAGCTAACATGCATGCTGTAAGTTTGCCAAACACAAGGACGGAGAAAGAACGAGCATTAAACGACAGGTTAAAAACGCGGAACAATTGGATAGATTCAATGCAAAAGAAGCATAGTGTATATCGATACGGGAAAAGGCAGATCAGGAAGAGATGTTTTGTGATAACTCAAGAAGCAGTGCCCTACCCTTTGAAGCTATAGGCCAAGGTGTCTTAGAACGTGCAGCTACAAAAAGAAACGTAACGGAGATGACACGTGCTGTTTGTGGTAAATCTGTAGAAACAATAGAACGCTTCATGCTAAAATGTGTTTGTATCTATTCCGATACATGTCGATGCAGGCACAGTCCCTCTTCCCGAGGCCTTAGGGTTTAGAGATAACAACAGTCATGTAAATTAGTCTGCGATGGAAATCAGCAAAAATCGATTGGAAGATTGGTGGCTCAAAAGCAGAGAGGTGACATAAGGTTAAAAGTGTAGGAAGACGTATTTAAAGAAAATGGCGAATTTCAATCACTTAAACGCAGTTAAACAAAAATAAAGGGAAAAAAAGCTGAGCATGGTGGCAACTGCCATCACCCCGTTTCAAAGAGAAAGCTCCTACCTTCCTATCTTCCATCCATTCATCCATGCATGCACGCCTGCCGCATCGGGACCAGTCAGAGCGTGCTCGCTGGCAGTGGGCGGAATTCCGGTAACGGTAATACGCGACGAGACGCAATGCGCAAACAATGCGCGACGAGACGCAGTTCTGCAGGGGCTCAACGAAATGAACGAGAAAGCAGCTACGTGCAAGTCGACGTCACAGCGCTGTGAAAGCTACGGACCCAACTGGAAGCTCCAGTTGGTTCGAATTGGGCGATCCAATTGGAAAATCTAAGTTGAAGTCAATGATGTCCTTCACTGAGATCTGTATATAGTATATTTAGCTGGCTATAAAACAGAACACTGGAGCTAATGATGATGATGACTAATTAGGTTCTTGTAAGAGATAGGAGCTTAATCCCTTGAATTGTTTTCATGATCTCCACCGTCACCGCCGGCATTCTTAAATTAGATAACTTCGCTTAATGATCAACCGTCACTGCCTCCAGCTAGAGGGTCTCATGAGTGGAGTATATAAGTGACTGCAAAACTGTGTTGTAGATATATGTTTAAAACTTACTTTGGTATGCAGTCCGACTACAGCATTCCTGTGTGTGTAATGCATGCTTGTTCGCCTCGCTTGATTTTCGTAACAGCGCGCAATTATAATTTCAATTCCCTTGTAGAAATGTTGGCAGAAGTCTCACAGCAGTGATAGAAGAGAGGCCCATTGGTTCCAAATGAAATTCATTTTTTTCTTTTTTGCTGGCCAGTTCAAACCATTTGAGTCGGATAGGTGCGCCATTTGAGTAATTAATGGGCCATTTGGTCTGGTTGGGTGACGATATTATATCTAATTGGAAGCACCAGTTGGGCCCAACTGGTTCAGCCTAGTGGGTGGTAAAAACAAACGGTTTTCGACCAATTGGTTTCAACTGGACCCATTGTTTTTGTTTTTACTGGGCGGAGACGTATATCGGTTTCATGTACGGGAGCTGCGCATGCGAAGTGGCAAGCGCGAGGCCGAGTAGCACCACTGCACGTGCGCAATAGGCGCACGTAACACCGGTATACGTCTCCGCTATGCTAAACCTCTCCAATAGAGTTATAGCAAAACTCGATCTGCGACCGTTATCCGCTTACGCAGGGCGCCACTGTGCATGCGTAGATTGCCTTGAGGGTGCCACGTGCCCAGAGCTGCTTGCACGCCTTCTGCGTCAGGCCCAATCAGCGCGCGCCCACTGGCAGGGCGCGGAAGCGGATCACAGAGGCGGGTCGCGCTGTGCTATAACTGTGTAACAATGCGTAATTTAGATACAAGGAAATGTTTCGCATCAGATTTTTTTTTCGCCGCGCTAACTCCACCCACGTGACCTAATGTCAAATGACGTCATGGCGCTCCCTATTGGTCAACCAGCCAAGCGCACCGCCCATGCGACTAAATTCCATCCAGACAAAAACCAGTCGCAAGCACTCTGCAGTTACACCGACGGAAATCACAGCGTCGGGAGGCGAAAATCGCAACATAAGCAAAGCGATAAAGTGAGCTCCTCCTTTCTTGCAGCTCATTTCCAGCCATACATGTGGCGTCATGCACCCGCCCTGTGATGTCAGTGCCCAGGAGGAATGTGATGTATGCTTAAGAGTTCCTGCAGGTTACAACAGGCAATGGCAACCAGCCTTTGCAAGTGGGCATCACCCCGCATGAGGTAAGTTGAAGGGATACAGAGACAATTCGATGGTAGGGGGAAAGCATGGATAGTAGCATGTGCTAACTTGCTACATGGCACTAACAAGAAAGCTTGCACAAAAAGAAGTCAGTTTAATAGAGTGCGATCATACTTTGGAGCATTAATTTAAAAATGTTGCAGGAGTGCTGCCTGCACCAGCTATCACACAAGTGGTTGGAATCAAGTGGTCTATAATGATTGTTGCCAAGATTAGCATGCCCTGTATTTTGCCTGAAGAGTAACAGCTGGCTGTCAGGTGTTACGGCAATGGCTGCCACCATGCTTAGCAAGAATGTGGACGGTGCACATAGGAGTGTGGTTGCCATTTTAACTCTAATCTCGGTATACTAACTCTTACGTTTGACAGAAACTGTGCCAGCCTTATATTGCAAACTAAGTATAGTGCCTTGAATTTCAGTTACTTAGTTGTGTATTCTGGAAGTTTTTTTTAAAGTATCATAATGCACCTCATTGCTAAAGTGTTTCTTGCGAACTACAGAGGTTCTTCAAACGGCATAAATTGTGGGGCGAGCAACAAAATGTAAATCGCATAGCATCCCGAGAGAGACAATTCTTTTGTCTGGCAAATCCGACAATGACAATCACCCCAAGGTGTGGAAGAGGGGACTTGTATTGGTGCCCTTCGACAAACCTATTGGAGAAGCTGGGAGAGTTGCCCCTACCCTGCTCCTTTTGTACAGCTTCTCTTGGGCTCGCGAGCAACCCTCAAGAGATTTTAGTTTCGAAACCTTTCAACAGTATGGTGGTTGGGGGACAGGGCTGCCACGCAGGACCACAACACTATTCACTCAAGCAGATGCTAACAGATGTCACAACAGAGCACTCATCAGTTATCACACTCCTCTTAATTGCTCCCATTTTCTTCACAACCAATAGCAGGAAACCAAAAGTGAGTAGCATGGCTTATGATTTCCGACAATGAGATACCATTACCAATTAAAGCTAAAACAAAGAAAAATATTCTAGTGACTTGGTTGCACCAGCAGCAGGAAGCCCATGTATGTTGCCCAAAATTTAGCACATTTAGCGTTTCAAAATTTCCTTCCCGACGAGACTCCGCCAAGAGTCACAATACGAACCCAGATGTGAAACTTCAGATTGTTTCAGATGAGCCTAGAAGCAAGATATGCTCCAATATCGAAGTCTGGTTCAATCAGACAAAAGAAAAAAACACTACTCAGTGCGAACTATGTAAAAACACTCATTTATTCCTTCAGAAAACAACTGTTTCCTTTTATCTTTGCTCTCCAGTCTTCTACAATAATAATATGAAGACAAAAAAAAAAAAGATGCATCCTTCGACAGAACACAAGATACAAACTGCTTCAACATATACATCCACACTTAATCTCACAATGATCGTATCGGTCCAATCAAGCACACACCAATGCACAACACCAACCATGCTCCAGAATTTGAACACATACACACACCAGCAGTTTTTCTTTGTTTTTTGAACGTTCCGTCATCGGAGGAGAGGAGGGGGTAATAATTTGAAGAAAAAAAAGGGGGGGAATGAAGCACGCACACGCACACACACGCATGGCATGTGCAAAAAATCCGCCCAATGCCGCCTCATTACACACACATTCACACGGGCGTTCTCTCTCCATCATCCGCTTCACATGAAAGGTGGTGACCCATGTGCAAAGCCTTGCTCCGTCGTCTTCCGCATCCTCCTAAAGGGTTCTTCCACAAAGCTGCCAGCTCTGTTTCAGGCTGCTGCTGCTGCTTGCACCAGCACTCTTCAGGAAGCCGGGCGGCGAAAGCAATGCTTCTCCTCCTTTGCCTTGGAACATCTTCCTCAAGCTTCGCAAACTTCCCTCACACCAGGGAACACTGAAGTCATAACCAAAACCAGCACAACCATGGTGTCGCTGTTATGAAGAAAAAAAAAACTAAAAAATAAAGTCTTCCAGACACAAGCCACTGTGTGCCTGAAGGATGCAGGAGAAAAAAAAAAATTTCTTTACAAATATGCGGAAACAAATAAGCTGTGTGACTGACTTCAGCTGACTCTAACGACAGACTTAACGAAGAGTTGTTCCAAAATAAATAGGTGAAAACCTGCACAACAAAAAGAACAGAGAGAGGGGGGAAGAAGAGGGAAGGGACAAATATTTATATATATATATATGCGCGAGACAAATAGACTCTGCAATGCCCAACAAACGGGGGCACATGAACCACAGCGCACAGAACTTGCTGTAAACCTACCACTTTGAGAGAGGAAAAAAAACAAAAGGAACCCAGAGAAAGACACGTCTTAGAATGCTGCCCCACAAGGGCAATATTGTAAAAATGCAGTCAGTACCAGCATTGTTGGATAGGTGGCAACCTGGTACTCTTAAGAATAAAAAGAAAGGGGACAGAGTTACAAAGAAGCAAGCTTGAAGGCTTGTTGCATCACTCCCCACAGGTAGGTGCCGACAATTCCAGCGCCGAACATTGGTCAAGCTCAGTGGTGACGAGTGCCATCGCCGACAACTTCCCGATCTTCGCCAGTCCAGATTGTGGGTTGAGACGTCGATACGACGCGGAGGCGACGTCGAGGCGGCGACACCACTCACACAACCAGCACGCACCACACCATTCACGCACCCACACGCACACCACCCACACAGGCCAAAAGGCATCCTTGCCGTACGAGTGCGGCGGTAAAAAGAAGCGCGTCTCTTCCTCCTTCCACACAGTACTTGTTGCAGCGACCACACACACAGGGCTGGACCACCCCTTTTGCACTAGGCTCCTACGACACTTGCTCTAGAGGCTCCAGCTGCTCATCAGTTCGGAGCTGCACGAATGCGATGACACTACCACGAACACAGCACTCTGAAACTTTTGCATCGAACTCTCTTAGTCAGACCCGGCTATCCTTTCTTGAACGTGTATCAAGAGAGATTGCATTGCCAACATATACGAGAGGGAATTATTTGCGTCCACTGCTTGAAACAAGTGGGTGGATGTGAGGATCACAAAGTTGCCAGCATTTTTAAAAGGTAAAGGAATGGCCCACCCTAACGGCAGCTCAAACTATAAACCTGCCCTCCACAGTGGGTGTGCGAGTGTGTATGCTATCGAATGGTGTTTCTTTAAAAAGGGGAACCCCGCAGCAGCACAGCACGTGCCTAGCCAGGGCGTCACGCGAGGAGCTGCACCAGTCAGGTGGCGGTGCGACCGATGACCACCACTAAATTTACTCGACCAAAAGTGCGGACTACACCCACAAACCAGAGAGAAATGAAGCTTCGACATGGCAAAAAGGACAAAAAAAGGTCAATGCTCGGAGGGTGTGACAGCTCAGCGGGGAAGTCGCCGAAAGATGCAAAGAGGCACAAGGGGGAACGGTGCCCCTCACGAAAGACTGAAGTGTTAAAGAATAGGCAGGAACAGGAACTTATGAGTGGAAGGAGGCCAAGCAGAAGAGTGGGAAAAAAAATAAAAGGAAAGATGGACGAGAGGCTACATAAATACATCAGCAACTCAGTCCTGCATCTCTTCGGGAATCTCGTGTGGGTTGAGGATTCCGGGAACGAGCATGCGGATCTTGCGCTTCTCTTCTTCCGCCTGCCTCAATGCCGCTTCCCGTTCCTCGAGGAACAGGTCGCTATCGTCCTCGCCTGTGTATTCCTGCGGAGGAAAGCAAAAAAAGGCCCGAGTTCAACCGAAGAACGGCCAACGGAAAGATAACTAAAAGCCACGCAAGTTACTCCACACCCGCAGTGCATTGCAAAACATGTTTCAGTAAAATCGCGCTGATCCAATCATGGCTGATACGAATTTTGATGTCATACAATTTTGTAATTCCCCGGCCGAGCTGCATTGAGCACAACGTGCAGCAGAATTTAGGGTGATACAGTCATTCTACTTGATTGTCCAAGCCATGCATTGTACACCGGAAACACTGAGCAGTGGTCGTGCAACTGCGAATAATTCCCATCGGCCGTAAAAACACATTTTGCACGAATGCATTTCCCGCGCTTCAGCGTTGATTTAGTTTGTTTACTGACGATACAAATTTCGAAATTTTAGTGTCCCAATAGTTAGACCTGACCAAAGCTACAGTAAGCAGGCGCATGCGATTCCGTGTTCATTTAATAAAGTATCTGCACTGGGCTTTTAATGTATTCTGCCCAGCATTGATCTCGGAAACAATATTGTGACTTGAAAGCAGTGCAGCTGACAATAAAAAAATATCAGTGCAGTGAAGTGGTGACACAACATGATGATCCACACACTGCTGGAACTTGGAACACTACAACTCCAGTAGGTGCCAAGTATCTGTTACAGCTTGCCTTGAAAACTTTTCTTTAGCCTCATGCAAATATCAAATTTTGGCTGCAAATTGAATACAAATAACAAAAATCGTTAGTGAATCGAACACTTTCGAGTACCAATTAAGGTAGTTTAATCTAAAAGCAAATGCTTCTCTACAAAACACTGTTATCAAAAGAAACATACTGCAAAACAACTTTTCATACATTATAGTTTACAAGCACAGTAAAAATCTCATTAATTCAACCCCCGTTATTTTGGAAATCCAGATAATTCGAACTAGAAGTGCAGTCCCAGCTGGCACCCATGTAAGTCTATGGCATCGGACGCTCATGACTTCGGACACGAGCGGGCTCGCATTGGTCAATTCGGAGGGAAACCGCGTCGAGGTACGACCTCCCCAAACCTGAATTGCATGAAACAGTGGTGCCCGAGCACCTCAGAAGCGTGGGCTATGGCAGGCGCGACGATGGTCGAAATTTCCCCATTGGCGAAAAAGCTCAGCTGCATAGTTTCCGTTTTGCTTTTCTTAAATTCCCACCATCCCGTGGCTGCCATCAGGCACGCACATCGGCCAGCCACGCCGGACGTTGCTGGTCGTGCCACTGGTCTTTGCGGTGAAGCATCCTCAAAACACGACGGAGCCGCTTGTGAAGAGGCGTCACTGCTACTGCGTCGCCGTAGAAAAAGGGCCGCGGAGGCCTTCACGATTTTGCAGCATTTCTTCAACATTCCCGACTGTGTGCGCAAAAGAGAGCCCTTGACGAAACAGCGAAAAATTGTTGTTGCTTGGTTCTCACCTCAATTGTAGACAACCAAGATCCAGCCGTCCATTAGACAAAACTACTGCGACGCAAAGGGTTTTTGGCATCATTCGATAATTCAAACATTTTTTCTAGTCCCTTGAAGACCAAATTAACAAGATTTCACTGTACCTACAGGCGTCCTAACCGGGAGCTGAATGAACTGCATGCAGTGACATTGTAACAGTTTGACCTAATGCCAACAATGCAATACAGCCTACCGAATGCTGTCATGAAGCATTTCAACACATCAAAAAGTGTGCATGCACTGCACCATTTGGCGGAACTGTAAAAAATGGTTATTACCACAGAAATGTTCCGCATAAAGGAATAAAGTGTCCCCCCCCCCACTCCTGCAAGTAAGGGCACTTTGATCTGGGAGAGTTGGTTTTTTTCAGTGCCTTCGATAATTTGATATGTGGTTAATTTGGACATTCTCTGATCCCGATAAAATCTCAATTAACGAAGTTTTACTGTACTGATCTATCTATCAACGCCCACCCGCCCTACCCAACTAAACTAGTTCCGATTAACAAAGGTGACAATTTGCGTCCACCCAAATAGCAGAGCTGTGGACAATAAAAAAACACTTTCAAGCTAGCTGCAAACATTTCTCAACTGTTGTGTAAAAAATAATGGTGCAACTTACTCTTATTTGGACGAGGAAATCCCGCAGGTGCTCTTTGAAAGCCTGAATGTCCTGGTTAAGGTTGAAGAAACCTTGAACTGTGATCTTCACTTGGGCACTGCAGTGATCAAATTAAAAGTAGACACACTGTTAACAGCTTCATCTGAAAACAGCGTAATTTGTCTGTTTTTCATTCCGTTTACACAGCGAGAACTTCATAAAATATAAAACAGCAGTCGAAGTCGACTAGCCTGCGATTATGTCATCAGATAGTTAAAGGGGCTCTGAAAGGGGCTAAAATAAAGTCGCAGTATGTCTGGGATGTCAAAGGATGCCACTGCACGAAAATCCTCCAGCAATTTTTTTTTTGAAGCGCTTTGTAGAAGCCGAGTATCTGCAGTCAAAATTTGAATTTCAGCGTCTTCTCTCCTCACTTTAGCACGCTGAAAGGTTGGCGCTCCTCCGCTGGCCCCATGGCTGGGGGCGGAGCCATGCCACTTATTGGCCACGGCCATGGTAGCTGCCTGAAGTCTGAAAGAATCTAACCAACAGCCATCTCTGAACTGGTATACACAGGAGCGGTGCGGCGTTGAAGGGTGCGAGCACGAAAAAGTCGCCGGAAAGAGCTCGCCAACTTTCGCGTGTCGACTGACTGTGGGTTCTCTGCTGTGTGTATTATATTTGGCTCAGGTGTTCATGAGAACACAATGCAGCAATTGAGCGAGCTGATGAGCTCTCCTTGGAAGGTTTTTTAGAGCCCCTTTAAAGGGCGAGTCCGGGGGTTTTCCAAACGTTCTGACTTGATGGTCACATCACGTTTCTTTGAGTCCTATCTCCACCACAATAAACTTTCTCAAGGTACCTAGTGGAACAATTTTAAAACAGCGAAAACGGCAGACCGAAACCAAGATTCAGTTTGTGGCCCGAGACGATGCTTTGCATGTAGCAAAAATGATGCAACCAGCATTGATAGATAAGCACTCGTATGCACGTTGCATGGCTGAAGTAACGACTAAAAACGATGAGTCCTTTCATTTAATTAAATGCCTGAGACTTCCTATAACAAGCCTCAAAATCTTGCTAGTGATGACGGGATGAAATATTAACCTGTGGGGAATGTTTGCGACGTCGAAAATGCAGTGTCGTGGCCGGAAACGGCGAACTTTAAAAACTATTTGCACCGCAGAGAAATTTCGCATCACTGCCAAATTTTGCAAGAGTAATCAAGGAAGGAGAGAGAAAACCAAAAATATAAATTTTATTGTAAAATTATAACCTCAAAAACCCCCAGAGCTACCTTTTAACAGCAACGATTTGAAAATAAATCGTTCGTCGCGACAAAAATTGGACGTTATCACAAAGACTGTCAAGAACACGTTGTGGGATCAAGTAAAGGCGCCTGTCATGACAACCGCTTATCTGATCAACAAAATGGGGACACAACAGCAACTCATACCAGGATACAGAAACTTCATTACGTCAAGACTTCCCAAGAGGCATGTGTTGAATTTTATGCCAGCATAAATTTTAATTCGCGGTCATTAAATGAACCATATCAACCAGCGTAGGGATATCAAGCCCAGAATCCTTAAAACGAAGACATATTAAGCCTCAAAACAAAAGAAAAATTTCCAGACAGCATCGAAATTCCAGTCTTTTTTTCCTATCAGGTGACAAGTGAATTTGACCATATATCGCATCCCAAGACCTGCACACTAATTTCGCACCTCTTGCTAGCAACTTCCATTGAAATCAAGCACTGAATATGGACCCCCTGTATGCTGGTGGTCCACAGACTGAAGAACTCACTCGGAGAGGTGGCCAAACGCAGTCTTGAGGAGATTGGCCACAAAATCCTGCACATAGACCACGTTGGTAGTGCCGTTGGCCTGCATCGTTGGGTTAAGCGGCACAGTGACCTTGTTGGCCTCGACTATACTGAACATGTAGGCCAGGATGGTTGCCTGCATGGAGAGACCTGCAAACAGGGAAGAAGCAAGGATCACCTCAAAGTCTCAGCTCAGGCCAAATTCCCACCTAAGGTCCCTCTCTACTTAATAAGGCAGTAACATTCCCTCATCATGGCTGGCGAGCGCCCCTAATGACGGTCAAGACTTGTCAGTGGCGATTGCCAGTGGCACTAAAACAACTCGCATCAAAAAGCAGCACAAGATGCAGTGCCGAACGCACAGAACAAACACTGCGCGCTCATCACCACCGTTGGGCTGCTTGCATGATTCCAGCGCAGTCAGCTCATGCAAGGTGGTAGCGGGGAAGGCTGAGAGTGCCAGTGATGCAAGGAGAAGACGACAGTCCATTTCCTAGGGCAACAGTGGCTGGACACGCCAAGAGAGGGGACACACATGAAAATGTGGGTGCATCCGACTCCCGCATTCCACGCGTTCCGGTGTCGTGCGAGCCGTGGGGAATACGGCAGTGGCTACTGCTGCAGCCATGCTATCGACGCAACCACGATGCAGTTCCGTGTTTAGGATTTCAAGTAACGAAGGTTTTTACTACGACCGTTTCCTTCCAACCTGCGATACACAAGCAGTGCGGGTGAGGCCCTCTTCTATTGGCCTCAATCTAGTCTCTGAAAGCTTCCTAGGCTATTTCATCCACAATTTATTTTTACGTTGTGCAGTGTCCTTTGAACTCACCATGCAAAAAGTGCATGTCATTAAAAATAGAGGACTTTTCAGGCTGCCAAGTGCCCCCAGTTGCACACTAGGCCACGATACGCACCAGCTGTGTGAGAAGTGTCCGTCACCACCGAGAAGAGATGCTGCATGATGTCCGTGTAGTACGTCTGGTAGAAGCTCTGTGACGCCACCTCTTCCTGGCCAATGTTCTGCAACAGCTGGTACAGAATCTGCAGGCCTGCACGGGAAACACACGCCACGACGAAATGCGGCTACCGTTATCATCATTAAAGGGACACTAAGGAGAACTCTATCATTTTTTTTTTTTGTTAGCAAAATCTGATAGTTCGGCATTTCATGGCTTTGTTGCCGCTTGTCCGGGCGCGAAAGATGCATTTATTTCAAAGAAATTTGGATTCGAAGATGAAAGAGTTTTTCCCGCCGCTCTGATTCAAACTCAGGGAACTCTTATGACGCCACGGCAACTCTTATGACGTCTCAGAACGGAGTGACGTGATACGTGACGTAAACGCAGACTCCGTGATTTCTGACGGCTAGCTGTGCGGTGCGCAACCTTCCTTTGCCAGCCTCAGAGATTCGTGGCTTCCATGAAGTAAGGAAAATTCCTCCAAGGTGGCGCCTCTTGTCCTAGGAAGTCGTCACGCTTGTACTTGCCAGATTGGCCTGTGGCGGTGACACCTGTATTTTGGTTCTTGCTATTTTCTACATTACAAGAGCTTTGTTTTCAGTAAGAGTGGCGTTTTTGTGATCAGGAGCTCCTATTCTATCGATACAAGCCAACTTCAATTTCTCCTCAGTGTCCCTTTAAAACCAGGCAAGCATGCGTGAATGTCTCAGCCACGTGCCAGGCTTACTGTCAAGAGACAGGTCGGGAACAGTGAGCAAGGGTTGTTCCTTGTAGACTGTTCCACTCACCAACGTCGGCCACGTTCCTCATGGTGTGCTTGAAAGCCCAGATGATGGAGTCTAACACGAGCTTGAACTGCGCTGCAGGGATGTTTAACAATGCTGCAGAGGAAACCGAAAAGCACAGATGAACCCCACTCAAGGCTTAACTGGGTCACCTTGGTAAATGAAGATGCTACCGTGCTGAAGATGTCAGCCACATTGCCATGCCAAGACCTGATAACACTTCTGCAGCAAAACTACAATGAAGTAATCTAATGGCCTGAAATAACTTTTGTCTTGTTACTAACACCCCTGCCAAGCGGGCAAGTTAAGTGCATCTACGGAGCGTGTCACTCGCTATAAGTGCACTTTTTCAAATCTAAACGCCGCAAGTGGAGTGTCACTCGCAGAAAGGTGAACTCCGATTGGAATGCATTCACGGAACACACTTTGAGGGCTGAGTACGTAACCTTGACAGCGACCTTGAAGGCACAATACGTATGGTGTATAAAAAGTACAAGTTCATTTTACTTACTATAACACTGTTTTTAAATGTTTCTTTATTACAGCTGCAAGCAAAGCAACACAACAAAGGAACGCGATCACTTGCAACTTCGCTGCACGCCGCCATCTAGTTTGTTGTCAATATTCTGGATAGCCTTGGCTGGAATTTGCTTCTCTTGCTTTTTTTCCTTCATGTTAGAAGCTGCTCAAGCTTGTTTTATTTGTGCTATCATGTCAAACAGTCAATTGTAAGTGTTTTTTTCTGTTTCGTAGAAGTCTTCAAAAATTCCATTCACTTCGTGGCGCCATTTTTTTTTTTTTTTTACTAAGAGTGCACTTGGCCTTAACACTTAACACCACGTAGCCTAAAGTGTCATTTGGGATGCCAAAGCACACTTCCCGTTAAGTGCACTTGTGAGCTTGACGGGGGTATAAGCCCAGTATAGTTCAGCTTCCGTAAGCATTTGCAACTAGCACCAGACTGACCCCATCAGGACCCTTTAGGCCTCAAGGGTCCTGTCGGTGCCTCCAAGTAAATGTCTACGCAACTTCGAGCCAAGAGTAAAAATCTTCACTCAGGGATTTTAAGCTGGCTAAAGCGTTACATGGAGCTGATTGTGACTCATGCGTCTGTACTTTGGGTTTCTTTCATCCCCTCAACTGAGACCCCATTCTAAGAAAATGGATCAATAAAGAAAGGCGAAGAAAATATGTGCAACAGTGCTCCCAGCTACACCAAAGTGCACACACTCACCAGGAAAACAATGAGTGACGACAGCTTGGAGGAGGAGGAAGAAGTTTGTCCGATGCTCTGGAAACTCTTCGAAGTCCTATGAATGGAGGGCATCTTGTCAGCTTCGTGTGACAACAAACAACTGCAGCCAAGAACTTGGCACGGAACTCTAGTGGCACTTTTGAAACAAAAATAACCACCACTATCTATTTATCAATGGTAGGCCTAAATAATCATGAAAGGCCTCCACAAAATCACTTTTGAAGTAACCTCACCGTGCTCTCACAACTTATCAAAGTCACAGGGATTCTCAAGGTGGGGTTCCATGTAACCCTTTGCCTCTTTGAAGTGCTTTTTGGGTTCCCACTAAGCACCTAAACTGGTGCATGCCTGAACTCCCTCAACTTTACTTTCTCCGTTTCATTTGGGAACTAATCACACTGTAATCGCTTCTTAAGACTGTTCCACTACTCAGCCAGACAATATTAATTGAATTTGGTCATTTTCCCAAGAGGCTGTGTGTCCGCATGCTCGTTTTCACATCCATGTCAGGCTGGAAGGAATGGAAGCCAAGACATGTAAGTTTCCTCAGTACCTTTGGCAAGCCACTGAGGTTCTCTAAGGATAAAATGATTACGCAGGCCCGGTCCAAATGGTAGCCATCAGTTACACGGAACGCTATGATGCAATCATAATAAAAGCAAATTTAAATTTGTACAAGGTGTACCACGAAAATCGTTTCAGGGCTACACATCACTATGTGTTCACAGCTTGTCCAATAGGCATACTACAGTCGGATACAACACAAGAACAAAGCAGCTTTTTACCGTTAAAGGACCCCTTCCAGTCAATGGCGTCGGCAGATCTCATGACCCTGCTAGCATGCCAACGCTGGGAGAGGGACTATCCCCTTCAATCTTCCACTCCCTGCACTGTCACGCTAGAAGGGCCATGAGAGTCGGCCGACGCCATTGGCTGGAAGGGGGTCCTTTGGCGGGGGCAAGGCGCTTCGTTCTTGAGTAGTCGCCTGACTGTAGTAACTGTATGCTTATTAACATTGAGAAAGCAGTGCACCATCAGGGCAAAGTACACAACTAAAATAAGGGATGTTCGTGCAATGTGTTACAAGCACATGCAATGACAAGCATTTTGTTTTACGGCTTGCCATGTCTTCACCTCATCGTTCAGAGGCCTCAAAAAGTAGGTGCAATCGGTGGTACATTGATATAATTTAGATATGCGCACTAACTACGCAGCTCCCACAGCGCTGCACGCCAAAAGTGAAATGCAGTTTATTCTGACCAGCCTTTGAATGAAAGTCAGATATCAGTTTGAGCAACAACAACAATTTTAATCGTGAAATTAGCATTGAAATGTGCAAATAGAATTTCTTTGACAGTCTTTCTTTTGCCTTACTAGCCAGGCTAGATGTCGCAGGCATTAACCTGTGCACAACAAGCACCTTACAAATTTTGAAGCTAACGAGCCAAGCAAGCTATGATTAGCCATTGCAAAACCACTGGCACCAAATGGTCAATTTTTTACAAAATGCGGCAAAAGGTACAATGCAAACAATGGTTCGACACTAGAGGACAAAATCAAGGCTCTGACGCAATATCGAATCGATGATGCGCCAGGAGAGAGAGAGAGAGAGAGAGAGAGAGAGAGAGAGAGGGGGGGGGGGGGTAGTGCCACAAAAGGTGAACATTGATGCGCCAGCAGAGCAAGTGCTAAATCACGTGCTTACCTTGTTGATCATGCTCAATGTGCATTCAAACACGGCATCAAAGATTTTCGGAATCTCGCATGTGATGAAACCCTGCACAAAGATGCAAGAATGGATGAGTCGATATAAAGGCCCATTTTAAACCAGCCAAAATGAGCTTCAGAGCCCAGAGATAGGCATAATAATCACACTTCGCCATTCGTGACAAGCCAACATGCAAGCATCTTTGCACTGAAAAGACGGAGACGGGTGAACATTCACAACGCTACCCTGGAGTGGTGCAACAGAATGCCACTCACTTAAACGTCTACAACAGGCACTTGATCGGAAAATTTTTGCATCTTTTCATACACAGCACTGCACAACTTTCATGGCACAGCAGCGGCAGGAAATCTAAATATCTCTCAGAGCCACCACGGTACTCTGGTTTGGACAGTGACTTTTTGTGGTTATAAGAAAAAAAGAAGAAAATTTGATCTGAAGGTGCACTCATTGCACTCTTGCAGCTGTAGAAATGCCACAAGTCTGCTGTGCATCTGGCACAAGATACCCATCAAAACTTAAACCAATGAAAAACACGTACCACACAGCATGCTCTTAAAACACTACTGGAAGAATTAAAAAAAAAGTATTTTTTAAAACAATGTCCTCAAATGGGTACAAGGTTATCCATTTCTTCAAACGGGTACAAGGTTATACACCGGCCTGGTGCTCGGCTATCCGAGGTGGGTGGCTAGGGAAAGGACCCTGCATCCTCAAATCCCACGAACTTCTAAACTTCCTCCCCAGTAGAAAGGTTCACACAACTCTCCATTTGGTAAAAAGTGAGCACTGTTCAGAAATTCACATCCACTTTCTGGGCAGCACACGAAACTTTTTACTAAGCAATGTTTCAGCAACTCGCTGCCGTACAGCCTTTATAGGATGGATTGTGCAATGAGTGTTCCCGATTGCAAATGATAACAAAAAGTTACGATAAATTTACAAGAGCCCGCTATGCTTGTTCAGGAGGAGCTCGAAGGTAGTCAGCAAAGTGCAGCTCAAGACAGGTGCGTGAATAAAAACTCACTAGCTTCAGCATCTGAGAACCTGCCCAGCTTTGACACCAGGCCCAAAGGAAACAAGCTTTAAAATGAATGCGGAAAAAGGAAGAACAAAAAGGCGAAAAAAGAAAGGAATGAATGATGCATAATAAAATACAACACAAAATACAACACAGAGAGAGACAGGAAACGCAGGAATGTGGGAGAGGCCCTCACCTCTAACCGGTGGACGATCATGGACATGGCTGAGAGCACCTCCGGCTCGCGAGCCGCTGGCACGGCGCACCGCTGGTAGTCGAGCAGCACGGCATCGAGCAGCGGGGGGATGAAGTTCTCCAGCACCATCTTGGGGTCGTTGGTGCGGGACACCCACCCAGCAATGAGCTTGAGGGCTTCCTTCTTGACGGTGCGCATGGCCCGGATCAGGGGCTGCTTTGTGACTCCTTCTCCGTTGAGCGCGATGGCAGCGCTGATGTTCTCACTCATCACCTTGTACACGTTGAGCATGTCCAGGTAGATGCGACCCAGCTGCGTCACGTATGGGTGGCCGAGGGCCTTGCAGGCACGCACATTGGTCTTGAGGATGTTGCCCAGCTGCCGCACTGCGTCGGGCTCCTTGAGGACGTCCACATTCTTGCTTGCCTGCTTGATGATGTCATCCCAGACCTGGTTGGGCAGTCCAAATGTGTTTAACGGGAATCCCCCACAGCGGAGTACATTTCAAACAAGTAAATAAGGAAGTAAATTAAGACATAACACTGAAATACTCCCTTAACGGAGTACCGAGTGATAAGAGGATCAAGGAAGTAAATTAAGAAATAAGGTAGCGAAATACTCCATTAAGGGGGGACGCGGGTCTTGAAATCGCGAAAAATGGTCAAAAATGGCAATTTTCAAAAATTGCGATTTTGAAGTCTTTAATGTCCCAACTATGCCTCTACAAAATATTTTAGCTGAATTCCAACTCAAAGTATGAAAAAAACGGCAATTTAGAAACGTCGGTGAGCCGAAATTGAACGCCAAGCGCGAAGGTTTGCCCCATTTTCAAGCTGCCGTAGCTCCGCGCGACGCGAACCGATCGGCGCCATCTTGGTCTCGTTTGAAAGCTGGTTTCCCGCTCTCCAATTTGGCGCCTTACGGCAAGCTGTAGACCCACGCACAGCGGAGCTATCAGCACCCGTTCGCAAGGGGGGAAAGCGTCGCGAGACGGCCGCCGATTGGGTAAAACGGGCGCTCCTCGAGGCGCAGCCCTCTGATTGGCCGTGACGCATGCTTTGCCCCCCGCGGCCGCGTTGTTCGCCTCCTTCCCGTCGTCTGCTTTCGCCTGCACGCCCGTCATTTTTCGCGCTCCTCTTTGTTTCCTAGTATTTTTCGTTCTGCCGTTTTCCTTATCGTTATTGTAGACATTTTGGCTATTGAATCGCTTCTTTTAGCCCCGAATTTCGTGCTTTTACGTGTATTTGCCTGCCTGGTGTCTTTGTTCCGTGTGTCACGATGGCCCGAGACGCGCGCTTGAAAGCAAGCACGCGAAAACCAGTCGGCAAAAAGAGACGCGCATGGAATAAGTAGAGCGCTGCATCGTCGAGAACTGCAGCTTCGGTGATGCCGCAAGCTGCTGTACCCTCGGTGGATGCGGCTGGACTGAGCTCGCCAACAACAGCTTCGCCGGTGGACGCGGCTGAACAAACCCTGTTGACGCCAGCATCGCCGCTGGACGCGGCTGGACAATGCCGATCGCCGTCAACTTCGGTGTTACCGCAAGTCTCTGCAGTGCCGGTGGATGTGCCTGGACTAAGCCGTGGAAAATATCGACTTTTGATACGCTGCAAGCCGCTTCGAATTCCGTGTCGTCGGAAGCGGCCGAGCCGGCTGACCTAAGCCTAACGTCGACTTCGGCGTTTGCGCACGCCGCTTCGTGCCGACGGACGCGGCTGAACCGAGCTCGCGTACTTAACGCTTCGACAAGCACGCGCAGCGCGGACCTTGGCAGCGCGCCAAGCCGCTGCCGCCGCTGATAACATCATTTGTTTTTTTTTAATATATATATTTTGAGGAGAGTTCCTGGGGGGGGGGGGGGGGGGGGGGCTCGGCGATTTTGGCAGAGCGCCAAGACGTTGTGCGCTCTAAGCTGAAGCTTGAACATCCGCATTAGACACTCCTCACTGTCCTGTTTTTAACCTCGCAAGAAGCAGTTTCTCGCTTCAACCAAGGAATGGCAACAACCAGCAGAGCTGTTGCAGCACAGCTTGGTTACAGGCCTGGGAGCTGCCTCATTGGTAGGAGCCTTGAAAAAGGCTGTGCAACAGAGGCTGTGCAGGTCTGATAAGGGTCACACCAATGCTGAAAAGGTGAAGAAGAGGATGGCCAAGAAGCACAAGCCTGACAGCACCCAGGACTACTGCCCAGGGCTTTTGTGAATGTGTGGCAGATTCAAAGAAAATAGCAAGTGATTTTCGGAGCTTTTTTTTTTGTCAAGTGCCAATGCAATACAGAGGTTTTCATAATCTTTACATGAACAGATTTCTGTAAATTTGGTGTTATTGTGTTCAGCAATGACTGGGCGGCATGCTAAAGCATTAAATTTTTCCAAATGATCAGTAAACAAAAATGGCAGAGTAAGCAAAACTTTGAATGCAATTTTCTCAGCTTTGCTTTTTCGATCAAATGCCTTTGCCTTACGGAACTTTTCATAATGTTTGCATCGACTGATTTTATTGAAGTAGGTATCATTTTTTTCAGCAACACCTCAGCTACATCCTAAAGCTTTCCAATTTTCATTAAACCCAATAGACTAGCAATTAGGTCAGATCTAAGCTAATTACTCCCACATTGTTTTTTTTTTCCTACTTTGTTATTCATTCATGACCTATGTGATGACATTTTAAAAATTTCTTTAGCTTTAGGATGTGCAATGGGCCCTTAAGAATGACAGCATTACTTTAAAACTAGTTTTTTTAATTAAGAAATCACCATAATGGCCCGTAAGAAAAGACCTAAGTGGCATAAATTATTTTGCCATATCTTCATTTCTAGATGAGATATATAAAATCTGAATATATATTTGGGATTAGCATTCAAAGATATATCTGCATGCCAATTTTCAGGAAGATATGTTAAGAAATAAAAAAAAAGTTTTCAAGACCCTCATCCCCCCTTAAGGGAGTATCAGAGTAATAAAGAGGGTTAAAGGAATAAATTATTCCTTTATTGCTCCCTCAATGATAAAGAATTAATAAGGAAGTAATGTGAAGAAACTTCGCGTTACTAACAAGCGTCTCTTTGTAGCCATATGGCTGTGCATGGGTAGAGATGCTAATGAGCAATTCCTCCTAGAGTCCTTGCATTACCTGGTTGGGGAGGAGCATGTAGCGGTCTACAAGCCGCTCCTGCTGTGCCTGGTCAGCCTGCGCAGAGATCATGTAGCCGACCGCCTCGCAGAAGGTGTGAACCTGCTGTGGCTGCAGGTCGTAGATGATGGTGCTCATGTTGGCCAGTATCTCCTCAATGAAGGGCACTGCCTCGCCCACCTGCACCTGGACAAAGTGGCGGCGGCACTTCTGCGCTATCTTGATGAACGTGTCGCACGCCATGTCCTGGACGCCCTCGTGTGTCTCTGCAAGCAACAACGGAGAGAAGGGGAAGACGGCAGCAGTGAGCACGGAGCATTAGCGGTAGTTATTTTGGACACAATCAGACAGCAGAGACATATTTTAAGAATATCCCATCTGGGTAGTTGAAATGACGTGCACGCTGAACACCGAACGAGTCCTCAGAACCCTCTGGATATTATGTAATAAGAGCAATTTCGTGCCTTTACCAGCTTGGCCTGCGTGACATGGAGCACAAAACTGCAACGATTACTGCATGATGCTTTCTATGAATTTTCTGTATTGCACAAGTAGCAAAGTAGTCTTCTGTAGGAAAACATATTACACAGAACACTCTCGCTTTGTGTTTGCATAGATTCAGTGCTTGTGCCAATAGCCAAGTTCATATCACAACTGTTAGGCTGCCATGACAATAACTACGTCATGTCTCTCAAAATTACCGGGAGGAACTTAAGGAACTTGCATGCGAGCAATGCGAAAACATTGCAGTTCTATTCAATTTCAATTCTCCCATTCCATTTCTTTGTGGTTTGTGCAGTTTTAAGTACTAGTACTGACTGTAACTGGTTAAATTTTCATATTTTCCCATCTCTTATTACGTCGCACTGTTTTGACGAATATAATTGCAACACTGCCACATTTTGGGTAATGCCGGGTTTTCGTGTCGATGAGCCATCTGACGCTTTTAAATTAATAAGTATCAGCGCCCTTCAGCAACCAATAATCCACCTTCCTTTTGTTTTCAAAAGCCAGCTAGTGTGCTAAAAAGTTAAGTGGACAATTAAATCATAATGTACAGAATGCTGGCTGGAGTGCCGTACAGTAAGCATTATGTCGCGGATAAACTCCACAATAAAATCCACCAACAAGAATACGTAAACTAGCATTAAAATGACCTTATTGAAGGGCTAAAACCAGATAAAGAGAAAAAAAAAGAAAAATGACAGAAAAAAGTTCATAATTAAAAGAGGGTTACTGACAAACGTCAAGCATATCAGAAGAAACTGCGTCTACTGCTAATAAGCACACTTCCACGAGAATTCACAATTGCCTCCACAAACCAAAACTAATTTAAACAAAGCCCGGACCCACTCCTGACAGATTAATTCGATACAGTACTACTTTGGACTCGCACTTGACCACGAGCTCAAATACTTATTACACACTTGCTGCAGCACACTCTGCAAAGGAAAGCAAAACACTGTCAGAGAAGGCTACCACCATAATTTGCACAAGGCCATGATGCTGATGTGTACAAAAGTTTAAACTACATATTTCATTTTTGAGACTGAAAACTGCATTCAGCAACACCTTCCTCAAACCCCTTTGCCTTCATATCAAAGAGCCATTTTTAAAGCATATAAAAACTTCCAAACATTTCTGAGCAAGAGTGCAATTTCATGCAGTGCTCAGTAGTCCAATACTGAGCGAATCAGAGATGTTCGGTTATGCATCCCTATGAAACCATTGCAAGAAATGACCAATGCTCAACACACGCCGTACCATCCGGCATATGCAACATGAAATTATGCTGTCACACAAGCAGTGGATATTAATGATCAAATCTGCACATGCGCAGCTTACACCTATCTAAAAACTTCAAGTGCAGTCCAGTTTCGCAGGACCTAACTATACTGTTTACCCTGGTACACCCCTTTCTGCAACGCTTCACAAAGAAAAGTCTCTGCAAACCACAAAATACGTACGGGACAACTTCTAGAGGATAACCTTCGTGATGTAGTGGAGCAGACTGGCAAACAAGAAAAGCTTAGCGTCTTCGAAAAAAAAAAATCGACAACTGGAAAAAAAAACACTGCACAGTGTTGCCCATACAGACTGTGTACAGGAAAAAAAAACTTGTAATGAGCAAGTTGCAATGATGTGAAAAAAAAAAAAACTGCGACAAACACAGTATGCACTGTGTTAGAACCTAAAGAAAAAAACCAAGAGGCACACACACAACAAAGCATGCCTCCTTTTAGAACTACAAAAAAGGGACAGAATGCAGAATACAGATATCTTCTTTTTTTATTGTACTTCCAAGCATTCCAGTTTTCAATCACTCCAAAACATTCACTCACAACAATCACGCTCATTCACAACCTTGATGTGAACACCATGGAGAAAAAGAGCAGTACAGATTGAAAGTCCAAGCACAGCAAACATTCACAACCTTCATGCACGCAGTCCAGTCCAAAAGTCCAGCCAAGGCGAACAACAGACAAGTATTCACACGCTATGTGCACACACTACCACCACTCCGTCACATACACACAGTCAGAAAGTTTGAAGGAACAGGTATTTCAAGAGAAAAAGGCCACTGAGCACCAAATTCAATCGTTAACAAGACATGATGGGCATGTTGGATACTATAAACAAGTAACAGCAATGTCTTCACCCCTTCATGGAGCGAATAAAACTTACATATTAAAACCAAGGTAGCGCTTAAAATAGAACACTTCCCCACAAGAGCTGCAAACAAAAATGTTGGCACAGTATGCCTCGCCTGGTGCGTTAAAGTGCCAACGTGCGTCAGATCACAAACATAATTGCTTAAGTTAAAGCAGCCCTATCCCCGACACAACCTTGCATAAGTTGCCTGTCGAACAATGTGCATGTACACGCGCTCCCTCGCATTCATCGCAACATTGGAAGCAGTGGCCGTTACTCAAGAAGAGTGATCACAATGTACTATTTAAGTACATGACAAGAAGCGTACAACACCCTGTCAGCTGGCTCTAATGGTGAGGGTACAACATGGGCAGGCCCAGCAAAAGCTGTAAACAGTCTGTCGGCAGGCTCCAACATTATTAGCCGACAAGAAGGAAAAGTGCACTAAAAAAATCTCCCATAGGACAGTGGAAGAACCTGACCAGCACAGTACAGTCAGCCATCTCCACATCCAGCCACACAAGTACCAGACACACACAAAACACACATTCTACACATTCAGTATCAGAAAGAAAAAAATTCATAAAAAAGTCAGCATCATTTGCTTAAAAGAAAAAAGATTACGTACTCGGAATAATGACTAGCCTGTTTATTTGCCAAGGTAATGCTGTTGGTGCAAACGCTACCCCCGGCTATTTATAGCCAGAAAAAAATAGAAAAACTGCACTGCCACGGCAAATTCAACAGGTGAGCTACTGGCCTTACGGGGGGCATGTCACAACATGCACCGTGACACTGAGCATGTTTCCCTTTATCAATCCAGCCACATGATGGCAATAACATGGGCTGCAGGGCTAACAGCTGATAAATACACCGGAAATGTTATCTGTTGCTATGCCATGTCGTAATGAAGGAACACCTACATAGTGCTGGTCCATGACCAACAAAGTGTAAGCTTCAAATTTGATAAACTGTAATATCTTAGCACTTTCCAACTGCTCCAACAAGTCTACAGTGACCGCTGGGAATAAACAGAAAGGCACCGAAGCTAAATGATTACGGCTTGTGCACCGAAACGATTTCACACATTGAACTGCTGAAATACTGAGTTATTCCATAACAAGAGTTTATTCCCGAAGTCAAACATTCCAGGCGGTCAATACGCACCCATTTGTTTTTTTCTTCGTGCTGGCACCGCGCAGTACAAGCCACCACAGTGCGTCCTTTTGAATGCGCCAGTTCTATTGCTGCAGAGAAAGCTCTTTCCAATCTCTATGTTAACATGGTCACTGCACATTGGAGTAAAAATTTCCCAGCAAAGCTATGGTCTTGATCTAGAACGCACAGCATCTGCACCACAAGTAAGGGATTTGCAGTCCTTTCGATTTCAGGCGCCTAACAAAGAACTGATGCCAATTGCTGACAGCATATGCAGAGATTGTGCCTAGCTTTAAGACTTTGGGCGTCATTTTTCAAGACACAATGTCATGGGATGTGCACGTCGATTCCATTGCAAAAAAGTTGTCACAAATGGTCGGTATAGTTTCTCGAAATCGTCATGTATTCCCTCGCCACATTTTAATGTTAATTTACAATAGCCTTTTCTCCTCTAGACTGAACTATTGTCATTTGGTATGGGCATCAACTACTAAATCCAACATTGAAAGGTTGCTCATTTTGCAAAAAAAGTTTTTAAGAGCTGTAGAATATGTTCCAGTGCACTCTCATACGTGTGCGTTATTCACAAAGTACAACGTTATTCCAGCCACAAACTATTATGAATACCGGCTTTGCAAACTCTTCAAACAAGATGCTAAATATAATAATGGTTTTATTCAGGAAATAGCTAAACTACAAAGAAATCTAGAGATTGACAATACATGCCATTTCGAGCCATGGAAGGTTAAAACAAGCAGAACAGCATACGGCCTTCAAATGTTGCAGAACAAACTTCCAAGGATACTGAACAGCTTAGAAGCTCAAAATATACAAATGGAAAAAATTACGTTCAAGACAGTGCGAGAGTTTTTCAAATTGTAGTACACATTTTTGTTCTGTTTTTTCTTGTTTTTTGCATGAGAAATGTAGTTTGTATGTAATGCCACTTTTCAGCTATCATGTAAGCACCTTGTATTCTTTCATGCACTGTTCCCGCGATTTCTTTTGTTATGACATAGGTGCTATTTATCTCCACTGAGTACTGCCAATGCAAGGGGGCCTGCGGCCCTGTCAAGCTGGCTACTTGCAGCTTTTTCTGCAGGCCTCCTACATCATGTATAGCGATGTAAATAAAGTTGTATTCTATTCTATTCTATATCAGCTGAAGTTGCAGAGCATATAAGTCCTTGTCACCTTGCGCTATCACTTATCCCATATGGCTACAGAACACAGACAAAAAGGAGGACACATCCTGGACTCGCAGCACCAAGCTGAAAATTAAACTTGCAGGCAATTTTTTTTTTTCATTTTCACACCCCTGTTCATTAATAACAATTAGTACAAAGAACAAAGGGCCTTTGCTCTCACTTACCTCTGCTCTTTTTACTCTACATTTTCCCTTATTATTCTTTACTAGATATTACAGTAGAATCACCATGATAAAATCAGTTTATACGAATTTCGAGATTGCAGGAATTCGTACAATTACCGGCTTACTGAGTACAACGCACACAATTTCAGGTGGCCCGAACACTCTACCGCACCATTAGATGATATGAATGTGCAAGCTGTAATCACCAGTCACTCATTCCTAAATAAATAACAAGACGTAAACAGATCCGCATGAATACATTTCCCATGCTTCAGGATACGGATCTTGTACCGATTGAGATTTGCATAAAAAATTCTACTGCATTCCCTCTTATTTTTGTAACATTTATATTTACTCATGCGTACACCGGCTGATGGCACTGCAGTTTAAATCACCTGGGATTACTGTTGTACACGGGGAAACTGCTTCACTGTGCTCAAGCACAGGTCAGACTTTGCACTACGGTGCAATCGTTCCCCTCAATGCTAGATAACTTACAAATCCTTAGGCTTCTGTCAAAACAAAAATTGGCGTTGGTTTAGCTTTGGCTAAACCTGGAGTGACGCGACAGCTATAGCTGGCCGAGTGGAACTTGGTCATGTGACCAACCATGTGACTAACCACGTACGTGATCAGCCGCGGCACCACGCCGCCAGCAGCTGCTCCGCACCACGTGACCAACCACGTGACAGCGTGGCAGCACAGCCACAGGGTAGCAGTGCCGCCACCGCCACGCTGAAGGCCCGAAATGCTACCGTAATGTAGCTATCGCTACAAAAGCATAAAAGATTACAGTAAAATCTGGAATGAAAAACGCAAGGTTAGAATGAACCAGTCCTGTTAAGCACTGTTAAGCACTGACAAATGGTACTAAAACAGGTTGGCATTTGTGCAATCAAACAATGGCCTGGTGGGCTGTTCTCGAGCCCAAACTATTACCTGCAGGGGCCTTTGGCACAGGTATCTACAGGCGGTCTCCACACTAATGCAGTCGGCCACAGATATATCAAACCTGGACGTGTCAAACAGCAAAAGCATCCCCTTTAAAATTCCAAGCAAAAATATACCACTACTAGTTGCATTTATTGAGCTCCCCTTTAGCAGAACATTGGATACAGTTGAACCTCGTTATAACAGAGTTGAAGAGACCTGGCAATTACTTCTTGTAGCCTGCGTTGACCGAGCTTCCAAGGGGAATAGTCATTCCTTTTCTACATCCATTATTTTTTACAACGAAGTTCGACTGTATATCGAACGGTGCATCAACACCAGCACAGCAGTGTCCTTCTCCTAACGACGCTCCTGCGAGTGCAGCCTTGTCCACGTACTGGAAGCACTAGGCACATGGACTTAAAACCATATGACAAAAGCAACCCGGATTTGGTTGCAGATAGTCTTCAGTCTAGCACGTCCCCCCCTTTTTTTTTCCCACGCGACGTTACTGTCACGTGGAGAAACCAGATTTCGATGCACCAGTTGTCATGAGGTGAAGCCAACAAAGCTCTTCAAAAGCTCGCAGCCGCTGTTACGTAAACTGCTTTACTGCTAAAGGCGCTATGGAAGTCTACCCCTACCTCAATTTTAGCAACAGATTACTGTATTTATAGTGTGCCAGTAACAAGATTAGACCTCTCATGATAAGGAGCAGCTGGTAACCAGTTACAAAGCACCGTCAACAACTTCAACACGAATCGGGCTAGTCCTAATGACACCCAGAGAGCAGCTCGATGCCACTGTGTTGGCAGAGCGCGCAGCATGTCACCATAGGAAGCTAGCACTGATCGTTTTCATGTTTCTAGGTTCGAGATAAGCTTATTCGCTGCCATATTTTATATACATAGTTTTCACTGACGTCACAGTGGCCACCATCTCTGGGTCCGGAAAGAGCAGCAAAAGCCTCGGCGTTTCGTTAACTCGCCCATCGCCAACTGGTTCCCACATACACTGTGCAAGCTAGCCACAGTACCCAAGGGTGGCACCCGTGATATCACTTGAAAACCATCTATCTATTGAACGCATTGAATCGACGTATCGAACTATTCAGAGATACCTTTCCTTTGAAAAATCCAGGATTGACTGCAGTAGCAAACTCTGAAGCCCCCGTAATGCGACTGCAATACACTGTATTTACTCGCGTAATTTGCGCACTTGTTTATTCAAATTTTATTCATTATAGGGGGTGCGTGCAAATTAAGCGAAGGTTTTGCAAGCATGTCCTAAAGACTCTACAAAGGTGACAACTTGCAAACCTGGGCAATAAATTAGGGGTGCGCAAATTAAGCGAGTAAACACGACCATCCCCACCACCCAGCCCCCCCATCCACGGGAGACTCACCGTGCATGAACTCGAAGAGCTTGTTGACTACCGTCTTGAGGAACTTCCAGTGGGCGCGAAGGAACCGCGGGTACTGGCCCACCACATACATGATGTTGGAGGCGATGATGGCCTTGTTGTCCTTGCCACGCTTCTGCTCGCACAGGCCCAGCAGGTCCTTGATGACCGTCACCAGGAACCGCTTCTCGTCCTCCTCGTGCATCGCCCCACTGATGGACCCAATCGCCCAACACAGCTGCATGTATGTAATAAAGGCGACCACTGGATTAGTTTTTTTTTTCCAAACCAATGCACATCATTTATGCCAATTTTCAAAGATGCGCTTGCTTTTCTTGAAGGTCAATAAGTTTGTAAGATAATTAACGATCAACTTCCATTGTTTTAGCCTAAGAGGTAAAGTAACGAATTCATAAAAAATGCATTTTAAGGCACAGTTAGCCAAAAGAGTAAAGAATGAAATGTTGAGAGTAGCTTTTTGATTCAATATCTCACATATCAGTAATTTTGCGGCCCTATGAATTCAAGTTTTCAAAATGCAGCTGACAAGTGGCAGTAAGCTCACCAAAATAATTTTTTGAAGCCAAAATAACAAAATCTGCTCACAAAATTTTAGACAGCATACATCTAGCTTCCCATTGCAAAAGAAAAAAAATCACCCCTATGTGCTCTGGGTGCTGAGAGACAGAGGCCACAAAACTGCTCATCCACATGATTAATGCAGTCCATCTGCTGTATCGTGATCGCTTAGTTGAGTTTTATGGGGTTCAACGTCCCAAAGAGACTTGGGCTACGAGTGACCGGATAAATGTATCTTTATAAAAACACCCACACCTGGCTCTGGTTACCAAGCAAGCAAAGCCCGGCTGTCAACGTCAAACAGCATGGTTCCATACAAAAGGCCATGCTTCTTCAGAGACATCTGAAAAAATGCCAGGAGCAGCCTCAACTTCCGCCTTTCTTTTTTTCAGTGTTTCTTTCACGGGTCATCTTCCTTGGGACCTTGCCGTAAGGTGCACAACATAGTCAAGCACAAGTCCAATCAATAGCTGAATTACTGTGCCCACACCTACGTGCCATCATACGATATAAAGATGCGGTCGACGCAAAAAAACCAACCGCGTGAACTCGGACATCGCTTCTTGGGCTGCGCTAGCCAGTGCAAGGTGTAAACTTTGTATTGACGTAGTCTTTCCACATTCTGCTACAGAGGCCACAGTGCGAAAGAAATGTCGTTTAGGGCAGTTTGCTGGTTCCCTATGCTCTGCATAGAACATGAAGCAAGCCCGTTCACTATGACAGGATTCACTTTCCGATAGGCACATGCCCACAGTGAGCTCCATGCGGACAAAGTGTCCTCGCAGTTTACATACACGAGAAAAGACTTAGCAGCGAGGCCGTATTTGTGTCCATCTCTTTAACGCTAATGATGCTGGCACACATTCTGCACTTGGCTAGTTTCAGCAAGTGGTTTGGACTCCAGGCTAATAACCGTGACTCATGCCTTGTCAACCAGACAGTCCACCATGCTACAGTTGCCACTGGAAAACATTTAGACTTCCAGCACGCTGCTGCCGTTGACCAGAGTTCTTAGTTTTATATAAAATCTTATATATAATCTTGCAGATTATATGACATCTTAAGAGGCAAAAAACTTGGGAGGTAGGTGGATAACTGCTAATTATGAAAAAAAAAAAGTATTTAATTTTTTGGCCTTCAAGACCCATGTCCCCCGTTAATCAAAAAGGCAGCCCATTTCAAAGTACAAATTCTGGATTGAAAAAAAAAAAGCAAACATACAGTGTTGAGGTTCTTCCAAGACCACTCCGTGCCGTTGACTTGGAAGTGCAGCTTTTCCGTCATGATCCGCTCCGTGTCGAGGTAGTCCAAGTGTGTGAGGTACACTGCGGTGGGGAAAAAAGCACGCGACGACACCCAGTTTCAGGCTTCCATAGTCTACCCAAATGTCCTTGAATGCAGCGGACCAGCTGCAGTTGAGAGTTCATCGGATCACAGTGTTTCTAACACCTTTTTTGCCATTTTAGGCTCACGACTTAGGCCGTTGGGCGTAAAAATGACTCAGCTGTCCGTTGTGTGAACTTGTAGCACTCCCGAGTCAAGGCAAGACGGGGTGAGTCACGAGTTGAAATGTGCAAGTGAGCCCGAATGAGTGAGCAAAGATGGGTCGAGTCGAAATGAGAGAGTCCAAGCGGGTCGTGAGTCGAAATGAGTGAGCCCAGGTGAGTCGTGAGTCTGAGTGAGACATGAGCCACTATAGGTGGTTGACCTCGGATGACTGGCGAATCTAAGTGAGCTCAAGTGAGTTGTGAGCCTAAATGAGTTTGAGTTTATGATTTCGGGTTAGCCCGGACCTCTGTGAGTGTGAGTTTGAGTGAGTTCGTAGGTTGACCATACTTCTGTGAGTGAGCCTGAGTTAGCACTCATGATTTTGCCGAGATATGCTCTCAGCCGCACTTAATTTCCAGCTGACCAGGGACTTTCAAGATAAAGTGCAGAAACCATATTCCACAATCTCTAATAATACATAAGCAGCTGTCGTTGCAACATTACAAAGCTTTGTGCCAATATAGAGCAAAGAGGTAAAAGTATGCCCGTCCCCTAGGTTCATATTGCAGATGTAAAGAATAAAGTAACACCCAGAATCAACAAGTCTGAACAGCAGACAGAATTGCTGAACAGGTCAGTTTCCACAGTTATCCTCATCAGATGCAAGGATGCAAATACAACAGCACAAACAAAAAGATAAAAAGGCAGACAAGAATTGAAGATGCACTGACCCAAGGTCTCTCGCATGTTCTTGTACAGTTGGATGGCATCTGTGTCCTTCATGAACTCCCGCACCACTTCACCCTGCTCGTTCTCAACAACAATCACCTCCTCAGGCTTTGCCATCCGACCAATCATGATGTACCGCAACTGCAAGGCAAGAAAAGAAAAAGAAAACCTTATGCCACCGCTGTACTGGCTTGACTGGGAAAAAGATATATCTGTACTAATATTTTCTTCTGCACAACAATCTTTCAGCAGTTTCATCTATACTTTCCCAAGCAGCACTGTCTCTGCTTTTAAGTGCTTAATATAGATCATGTTCACTGCACAAGTCGTGTACTAATCGCTTTTACACCACAGTTGCCAATGCAATGCCAAGTCCACTTTCAGTCAAGATGGTGGAAAAAATTTAGTTGTGGGGTTTACCGTTCCCAAGCGATATATGGGCTATGAAGGACATGGTAGTGGAGGGTTCCGGACTGATTTGGACTCACAAGGTACTCCAACGTGCGCCAACATTGCACAGCACACGGGCACTTCTGTGTTTTGCGTCCCTTTTGGAATCAGCGGCCAAACACTAAAGCCACTTGGCCACTGCAGCAGGCGAGATGGCGGAACAGGAAATGCAAGCCAGCACTTGTCACGCAGCCATCACGCCTACACTTGGAGCTCCAGCCAATCGGCACAAACTGATGCGGACATGGTGGACGCTTCTAGAATAACAGGCCAGGAGCAAGCACATGGCGGAAATCCACCGGGCACATACCTTGGTGAGGACGGGTCCGTACAGGAGCCGACGTGCCGACTGGGGCGACCCGGGGCTGCGCCTGGCAGGCTCGCCGCCTCCCACGTACAGAGGGGCACCCGTGCCCAAGCCGTAGGGGATCTCCCGGTACAGGTCCGAGGCCAACGCGTTCCAGTACTCGAGACAAATCTTGAAGATCTCCACCTCCTCCACCTCCGAGATGAGCAGCAGGTAGTGCAGGGCCTGCAAGCAGAAACCGAGATGCAGCCACAGGCGGTGCCTTAGTTCCGTGCAAATCTTCAGATGCCAGCGCACATGAGATTGCAGAAAGCATTGTAGCTACTTTCCTTCCCTTAACCCTTTGCATCAATTCGTTCTGGACGCAGAAACTAGCACGTACCGCATGCAACACCTCCAAAAGGTCGGCCCGCTTCTCGATCAGCGCGCCGTGCTCCTTGAGGTAGGTGCACAGGAACAGGCTGAGGTTCTGGATGAACTTCTGCTCGTCATCCTGGCCGTTGGCGTAGGCGTCCTTGATGATGGTCGCAGGCGGCAACATCTGTCCAAAAGATCACACAAAGCGACAATATTTACAACACAATTTCCAAAACTGCCTCCTACAAGTGAACACCACAAGTTTAGAGCACTGCAGTAAGACAGTGTGACTGTCTAGAACCTGCTTCCTCAACGGATTCACTTCACAGGAGGAAAAACAAAATGGCAGTTATCGAAGATGTGCAGATCGAGCGTCTTGAAGCCCCCAAAGTTATGCAAACAGGCAAAGCTCCGCTGCTGACCAACTTAGAGGGAAAAAAAAAGAAGAAATAACAGCCCTTCCACAGGAATTGTTACACATGAACTATGATGCACCTAACCATCTTCACATTCAACACCATCTCTCAAAAACATCTATGAAAACGACCTCTGGAGTGAACGTATCTCTTTAGCATCCATGCACAATTCACCTTCATTTCGCATTCCTAGCTCGCAATATGCCAAACCAAGCTCTAAAACATTGTTTTTTTCATTTCAGTTTCAACGGCAACAGTAGTGAACAGTCACAGGAGCAAACACCAGTTAAATCATTCGGCTAAGAACTAAGTCAATAGAGGCCCAAATAACCAACACCCGACTCAAAAGATATAAAAAGTTGAAATTTCAAATAGGCCGAAAATTGCCACTTGACGCTGTTACTGTCCGAGACAAAAGGTTGTTTGGAGCAACAAACTCACCTGGTCCAGTTGTGCCATGGTCTGAGTGAAGAGCAGGACAAACATCTCATCGTAATGCGACGCATTGACGCCGCTGATCTCCGTCAAGCACTTCAGCGTCACATTCCGGAACAGCGGAACATTCAGGAACTGCAAGCAAGAGCCAATAGGTCAGTGCAGTCGTCACTAGATAGCAGTGCATAGGAAATAGAAAACAAGCCAAATGGCAACAATCAACGGTGCTAAAAGAAAATGCTGATGGCATATGCAAGACAGGTTCCCGTCACATGTGAGGTGCCCAAATGGATATTAACGTTCCATGTCTTTAAACATGACCAAACGGACTGCAGTCAGAGAGACATGCAAAATTTCTCGCATGTTGAAGCATTTCTGCGAGTTATCAAACCGAGACGGCACATTTACTCGACAATTTCTCAATAACTATGCACTTCTCAGCTTCCAAACTTGACCCGTAGGTGGGAAAGTGTCTCAGAAATTTTATCATAACATTTTTCTTGCGAGTATTTAGCTCTGAAGACCCGTGTCCCCCATCAAAACATTTGAGACTACCAATTTTTCTTGAGGTGTACTAATGAATTAACCCGGCCTAGCAAGTTCATGCATTTTGTGAAAGAACAGTGCCAGGGACGTGGACCCACCGATACCAACACAAAGCATTAGCAGTTCTACTTCCGACACACTTGCTGAGTTTGTCGGTTTCAATCGCAGTTTCCGGCACTGCTCTTTCACCAAAATACTGTTCCTGGCTCTGAGCTGTCACATATGCAGCATGCCCCTGGGTCTCATACCTTGTAGATGAGTGTGCTGATGAGCTTTGTCTCAAAGATGTAGCCCAGCGGGATCCAGTTGAGAAACCGGAGGAGCGTCTCAAGTGTTGCATGCACGAGGAGAGCATTCTGGGAGTTTTCCTGAAATAGCAAAACAGAAACACGGGCAATGTCAGCGTTGAAAGCGAGGAAGCCAATCACACTGCTTTTCTAGTCTAAGTGACAATCCACGCAGTTCTTTACACATCGCGAGGCATACAGAGAGTTTAATGCACCAAACCCCAAACACAAACAAGTTCACGTACTGCAATGCTGGCTATGATGAAAAAGGAATAAAAAAGCAGTTATATTCGGTCTTGCATCCACATTTGATCTCTTCATTGCAACCAGCTTGTGGCTACACTCAGGAGCATGGAAGATAAATCTTTACTAAGACAAATCCCAACTTTCAGTGGAACACCCACCGAGTAAAGCCCCCTTGGTTGCCAAGCTGGACTAAAAATGCAAAATCTGCTTTCTGAATGTTTATGCTCTCGTGCAATGCAACTAGATTACACAGTCGCTACAACCAATGCAACAAAAATCACGGGACCCGCCAAAATTTCGTTGTCATGAAATCGGGAAAAAGCACTGACAGATTGGACTGGACAGTTAACTTTGTTCATCTCCCAAAAATCTGTCAACTTTGGTCTTTCGCAGTTCCAAAATCAGCGCCGTGATTTTCTTGGTACTCCTGAAAACTGACAATGAACGTATTCGTGTGGTAGAAGCACCCGCTACATTTGCTATCAAAACTAAGCTTTTTAAAGCTTCTTTTTTTTTTTTGGCGCACATTATAAAGGCGTCCCTGCTTTCATACTGCAAGAATTCGTGGTGAAACCGCTCTGCCTGGAGACAATTCAGTGTGAACTTTGCACTCATGCGATCACGTCACTGCATGTTATTTAGGGTCACATGCTTAATCATGCACGAGTCTAAACTACCACAGCTTTGAATCAATAAAATTTTGGTGATCAATGCTCATAACACTGCGTTCACCTGCCACAGTCATTTCTGTGCTCCCAGTACAGTGGCATGTAAGCTAAAATTAGGACTAAAGCATGCATTTTCCTTTCTTATTAGTAAGAACTTGTAGCACAGTGAGCAAACCTATGAGCAAAGACGAGTTAATAGTGATGCAGACGAAGCAGGCAGGCCAGAATGTCCCAATCCTAAAGACATGTGGATACTATCAGGCTGACCCTATCACTACCCTCTAGAGTTCAATGACACACTTATGCCCTCTGAATGAGCCAATGATGACAAAACACGTCTCTATTTTACACACACATTCTATTTTGCATTGCCCAAATATTGCACATTCGCCCTTATTTTAGTCAACTTCAGCATGAATGTCCGAGTACAAACAAGTCCCAATGCAGTTTTTTCATTTATATTTTCTTTTGACAACACCTGACTAGCATGCTTCTTTTTTTACTGCCGTAAATTACGTTATACAGCCTGCAGGCTATAAAGTTTACAAGAATGTTATAAACATGTATATTATACAGCATTCTCTCTTCATTATCGCCCACTAAATCATGAAACGTTCAGCACGTTTTTATGTACCAGGTGCGGACAATACAGTAAAACAAAAAAATATTCTTTAAGCCAAACTTATGATCTGCAGACTGCATATCAGGCGCAGACCTATCCAGAGGTTATGGTACTCAGTGGGCTTCTATAACACCCTCTCCTTCCAGCCCTCCCATCCAGCAATCCAGCCTTCCAGAACTGGGGAGACATGGAGACAGGAAGCCAGCTGTGGCCACAGCACTGACCATGACAAACTGGCAGAGCTGGAAGATGTGCGAGAACTCGTTGCACATGGTGTCCTTCAGGTGCTTCGCTTTGGCCTGCGTCATCTGGCCGCTCGAGAAGTCAAACACCTCCTCACTGCAAGGGCGGGAAACGAGCAGGAAACCAATGAGAAAGCGAGAAAGCCTTGCTATCTTTCACGCATGAAAACCAGGCACGAGCAAACATTTACATCATTTCGAATATTTGTGACAAATAGTAGAATACTATTTGACACTGTGCAAGATCTAATAGTTTGTATTAAACACCTTAAAAATAGTATTTGCCAAGAGCACGTGACATTTATCAAATGCTTCCCACTAGTCGTTCTGGTTTCAATGAACCCGAAGTCCTATTTTATCTATTAACATTTATCGAACATTTCCCACTAGTCGTATTAGTTTCAACTGACCTGCAGTTCTATTTTATCCATTAATTTTATCCACTATTAACCAGATAAATTTCGATTTTCATAGACGTGAGACGGCTTTAGTATTGAAATTCTTGAAGGTGCAGCGTACCTTTCACTACGGCCTTGGATTTTAGAAAAATAAATAGATTCTGAATATTTTCAATTTCGCCATTCAACCTTTTCTTTACATGCAATAAGGTTGAGTGGCAGAATCAGCAAAGTGTTTGAAGCATTTTCAAAGCAATTCCACCCAACCTGCTTCAAGCCAAAAAAAAATTTTTAAATGAAGCTCCAAATTTCGCCATTCACACGACCCTAGCGGAAATCACACAAAACATACCAGAAAGACACTTCAAGGCAGCAGCTGCCTCACCTGAGCAGCTTGAGGATGATCATGTTGTTCTGGCAGAGGGTCTCATTGGTCTTGCTGGCCCCGACAATGTCGCTGATGAAAGATGGCCAGTTCTTGGGCCACTCTCTCTTCAGGATCTGCAAGGGCGTATTGAAAGAGAGCGGCATGATGATCCGCTGGAAGAATGGAAGAACCATGCAGATAAAGATGACATGCGCATGGCAGGAGAGACGTGCACTGGCACCGGAGCGACAAGAAAATTGGGAAGCAAATGAACAGCGATACGCCAATCAGCGTGCAAAACAGTGCTCAGCTGGGCTCGGTAGGCTGGCTGATGCATGGCAGACAGCAGATGGTGCGGGTTGGCATGAAGCTCAGAAAAGCAAAACCGAAACTACGCGGTTCGACTATGTCTCGGGCGTGAGGCCTCCCAATAATTGTCCAGACTGCCACTGCACTCAAGTTTTTGGACCATGCAAGTCTACTTTGAGGAAGCCTATTTGGACAATCGCTTGATGTGCCAGTCATACTCCGACATGGCCTCCAATCGAGAGCTTAGACGAATTAACCGATGCAAGAACCACGGTGCCCAAATTAAGGAGCGTCCAATGCCGTAGACTTACAGGAGCACTGGCTGTTACCACACACGCAGTTTAGGCAAGACACACGGTAAATGAACACATCACAACGCAAGCAAAATGGGGTGCGTGTGCGCGCAAATCCCTACCTGGACGAGGATCATGTTAAGCTTGTTGAGGTAGACGCGCTCTCGCTCTATGCCTTCCGGGTCCGAGGACGTCTTGATGATGAGGCCCACAATGTACTTCTTGATACCCTCGCACTGGTTGCGTGGCAGCACCCGCCACCGGGTCTTGATGACATTCTCGAGAATCTGCAGCGCATAGTACTTAGTCTGCTGGTTTTTGGAGAACTCAAGGATGGTGTCCACCCGCGTCCATGCCTCCGGGTGCTCCTTCAGTGTGGTCAGCACCTCCTGGGCCAGCCGTTGCTGCAAGGAGGGGGAGCGAGGACCTCAGCAGAAGCAGCAGGCTGGCAAGGTGCAGATAGGAGTGAACAGACAACGTCGCAAACCTTCTAACCCTGCTTACTCACCAACTCGTGGAATCTGCAGGTATGACATCTGCATAGCACCTGGGAAGCGTTACTGGTACAGTTGCCCACCGACACTTAAATGTTCCTCAATTTTAGCGACTTAAATGTTCCTCAATTTTAGCGAAGGCAAGCGTCATCACCACCACCATCCTCATTAGCCCAACTATAACCACTGCAGGACAAAAGCCCTCTCCCATGAGTGGCAGATCGGGCTAGTTGGTAATTCATTATGCGATACAGCGCGAACGGAGACAAGGACGAAGAAAGACGAGACACCACAGCTCCCTCTCCCATGTCAGTTGTTGCCGTGGCCCTGCGATCTTCACTTCATCTGTCAACCCCTGCAATCTTTTAACTCCTCTTGGACCCCAAGGACCCCAACCTGGTGCCCTAATGGACGACTAGATTTGGTTTATGGGGGCTTAACGTCCCTAAGCGACTCAGGCTATGAGACACGCCGTAGTGAAGCGCTCCGGGAATTTCAACAACTGGGGTTCTTTAACATGCACTGACATCGCACCGTACACGAGCCTCTAGAATTTCGCCTCCATTGAAACTCGACCGCCGCGGCCGGGATCGAACCCGCGTCTCTCGGGACAGCAGCCGGGCGCCGTAACCACTCAGCCACTGTGGCGGCTTAATGGACAACTAAGAACGAAAGGGCTATGAATGCTCCCGTAGTAGTTTTGCCAAGTGCACCTCCACAGCCTACCACAAGCACTTCCACATGCTGCCTTTGGTATGCATATGCTTTCGTTTCAGCCACTCTAGCACACCTCATCGCATGATCACAGAAAGCTGAGTCATCTTGGCTTGGCTCAGCCACTCATCGACTCAGCCACTGTTGCCAGGATGACAAGCAAATTCCTATTACCATGTCACGCTTCGAAGTTACTGACAATGACATTCAGGTCCCCAGAAGGCTCACCTGCTTGCCCATCTCACAAAGAAAGCTATGGAGGCCAAGTGGAAAGTCTTGACTGCATGTACGCAGCATGCAGCCCACCACTGACACATACTTGGGCGTCCCTCTGAGTGGGTGCAAGAGAGAAAGCTGTGGCAGCAGCACCGAGCATCCTTACCTGGGGACCTTCGCCAGTGTACATGCAGCAGACGACGCTGTCCAGCAGGTTGATGTCCAACTTCTGGGAGAAGTCGAGCAGGCGTGCCGCCTGCTCCGACAGCGCATTCATGCTGCCGTTCACTGCACGGGGAAAACGAGACGAAACACAACATGGACCGTCAGGCACCAAAGGGTTGATGGGCAAATGCCGCCCTGAGACTAAAGCAGACAATGGTACAATGCACATACAGCTCTGACCGCATCTTGCCTTGCCTGTAATCATGCACCACACTGCTCTGCAAGAGTCAGTCAGCACGAAAATGCTGCCAGACCAGTCATGTCTTTTGGGCAGTGGTTTAAGTGCCACAAGACGACTAACAACTACAAAAAGCACAGGGAAATACGGTTGACTCTCAATAATTATCACTCCAACGGGACCAAGAATTTGTTCAAATTACGCAAAGTTTGAATTAACGGGTGCTTTTAGTTTCCAGTATACTTGATGCTGACGTGTCCCAGGTCCAAATAGAGTTTGAATTGACAAGATTTTGCTACTTTTGTTTGTCTGTTAACTGAGCAATAATTGAGCAAATGATCATTCAAACTGGTTTCCCTCCTCAATAAAAAAATGCCCCTCCAAATCTGTCCCTCCTTGCACACACTGTTGGTTTCTTTTTTAACATATTATGCCCCTCATCTCCTTTACTCTTGCCTTCCAGATTTCAGATCAACAGCATTTTTAGATATAATGGGCACCGCTTTCATTGCTTCAGACAGCAAAAAGTGAAATGATGCGGACTATACGTGGCATTTCCTACAGCTCTATTTGCAAATGATATGACCCGCTTTTGATATAACTGAAATAACTTTCGCTGTCATCTCGGCCATCCGCTAATAGGACTGAACCTTGCCCCTGAAACATACTGTACTGGACACCAACACCAGACACGTGTACAAAGAGGTATAGAATGTTAGCGACCGATGACCACTCCGAACCTGCCAGCTGTGCATTACCTGGCGTCCCAAACGGTGTGAGGGGCTGCTTCATCCCATCAACTTGCACCGACATCAAAGAGAGATCAGTCTATTCTCCTCCTGAAGACAAAAAAAAAGAGAAAGGAATTAGGAGCACGGGTGTAAATAAACAAGCCTTTTGCTTAGAGTACCAGTCATCAAACACCTCGAGTGCAGTCACAAAGAGAAAGAACCACCAGATGAAGTAAGCACACACGGACAATCACACCACATCTGCATAGCCTCCAGGTACCTGCAATGGTGCGCACAGGCATGAGAGACATCCGTCTACTATAGTCAGATACAACTCACGAATGAGGCGGCTTATCTTCGGCAAAGGACCCTCTTCCAGCCAATGGCGTCTGCCTATTCTCATGACACTGCTAGCGTGACAATGCAAGGAGGGGACTACCCCCCCCCCTTTCCCCCCTTGCCATGGGAGAAGGGACTATCCCCTTTCATCTGCCACTCCCTGCAGTGCTTTGATAGGGAAAAGACACTTCATTCTTGAGTTGTATCCCACTACAGCAACATTAATTTGCACACCTACGAAGTGGATACCCTCCTCCCTATTAAAGGTGCACTAAAGAGGAATCTGAACTCTTCTTTTCACTGCGGGAACGCGATCTACACGTTCCGAGCATTCTTAGAAACTTCGAATTATTGTCCTGTGTGGCCGATTTCCCCAATTTAAATCATATTAAACGTCCCAGCTCCCACCTTTTTCTTTCTAACTCAACACTGAAGGTAGGAGGTGTCAGTCAACGCGTGGAGTGCCTTTCAGCCTGCCCAGTGGCGGCTTTGCTTACTCCGCCGATGGCAGAGCTGCAAGCTGCCACATGACTGTCTGAAAGGCACTCCATGCGTTGACCGACTCCTCCTACCTTCAGCATTGAGTTGAAAAAAAGCGGGAGCGGCGACATTTAATCCGATTCAAATTAGGGAAATCGGCCGCACGGGACAATGATTCAGTTTCTAAGAATGTTCGGAATGTGTATATCGAGTTCCCACTGAGAAAAAGACCAGTACAGATTCCTCTTTAGTGCACCATTAAGGCCCCTGGCTGAACTTTTGCACTTTCCTTTTATCTGGAGCCAGTCAGCAGAAAAAAATTTTATCCAGGATGATGTGATGCATAAGGCGGTACTTTTTGCACCTGGGGTATTTCTCCTCAGAAAGGCTGGTTGTCAAATCAGAACAGCTATCAGTTCGGCTAATAACACCAATGACAAGTCAACTAGAAGTCCCTGTAGCAAAATGCAATAATACTTGCCATTCCCTGCATCTGGCGCGGTGTTATTTTTTAATAAAGCCTTAAACCAACTGCAGTCAGCATAATGTTCAGACATTAAGCTACTTTCTTTTTCAGGTTTCATCTACTCTATACAATTTCATCTGACTTTTGATCAGGAAAACCTAAAAAGGACAAAAAAAATTTTTTTACAAAGCCCAGGTACGTTGATTTCCATACCTGGAGTAAAGCCATTACTGCAGATTTCCAAGAACCATTGTAACTCGTTTTACCAGCTGCCAGCCACACATGTATGCGCTCCACTAATTGCCCAATCCCTCCAAGCAAACAAAGTTGAGCCGATTTTCCTGAACCAAGTATGTATGTTCTGTGCACCAGAATGGGGGATTCATGAAATAAAAAACTCAAAAAACAAATAAAACCAGCAAAGCTTTCCCCGAATCCGGAAGTACAGTGTGAAAGGCGACGCGTTACTACTACGACGCTGGTGAGTTTGTTACTGCACACGCTATGGTCAGACCACCTCGTGGTACCAGAGGTCAAGACAAAGGCTCGTGGACAGAATGGCAAAAACAAGCAATAATGATCTACATACGCAAATACAAGAGCTGCTGTTGCACCAGGTCGAAAATCTACAGCAGCAAAGTCAGACGACAACGCAAGACGCCAGGTTACGTATCTTCATGCCGTTGATACAAAAAGCTTTTTTTGTTTTTGTTTTTCACGTCGCCGTGTTTACGCGTTAACGTCCGCGCACTGAAAGTCGATGACTGCACTCGCCGTTTCGCGATACGCAAATGAAGAAACAAATTCTTCTTACAGCCGCGACTCATTGTTTCGCGCGACCCGAACAGCCAGCAAAATGAATGGAAGTCAAGCGGAGGAGGAACTCGACGCGTACCAGATTCAAAGCGTCCCGCGTATCGCTCCTCGTATGGTGAGAAAGGTGCTGGTTAGCTTCAGTGCCGTAACACACACAACGCTGGTTGTTCCGTCAGCATTACGTAAGTGAAAGCGCTCTATGATCGTGCGACGCGGGGATTATGCAAGCACCATCGTACCCCGGCGGACCGCAGAGCTGACTCGAACGCTGCAGCGAACGGTAAACCAGTAGTAAAACGAACGCGGCGCGCACACCACGACCTTTCTCGCTTCTCGCCCTTATTTTTTTTTTTTTTACGGACGATTTTGTCGTCCGGACGCACAACGCGGACACTGATCATCTCGCTACGAGATCTCGCGCGAATATCCCGAGTCGGACTAGCACACAGCCGCGGTATGAACAGGTTCAATGGGGAACAAAAGCGTGCAGGCATGCTCTCAAGTAGTTTGCCGGCGACTTCCCAAATCTCATTCAGGGTCGTTACACACTTCTCACACAACCCAGAACAGCACCCACACGTGTGAACTACGGCCAACAACTCGGTGGGATCTGGCAGCGACCAAATGCTCCCGCGACTCCCGAAGCGATGGGTCGGTTGGACGTCGCCGCAGTGGCAGTAACGTTCCCTTTTAGCGTGGTCGCGGACGAGACATGAACGCTCGCTGCTCAAAGAAGGATGATCAGCAAGGGTCGGACTCGAGCATACCCACAGGCTTTCGGAATCTTCACGGACGCCTCGGCGAAATAAAGGAACCACTCTGGGGCCAACCGTCGCTTTCAAAAAAGCGGGAACCCGTTCAAGCGCTCCACGTTTCCAGCGCGCCGGGCACCGAATTTTACGGTCGGCGCGAACATAAAATGATCGCTATCGATGAATTCGATTATATAGCATCGCCCAGCAGCACTTAGAGGTGTCACAACGCTCAAGCAGCTTTCGCTACATGCCACGCTGAGCCGCGGTTGACTTCGACACGCTCTGAACAGCACAAAACCGACCGACTTACGTTTCTCTTTCAGCGTCGCGTGAAGCCCCCTGTAAAAAATTATCTCACGCACACTAATACGTCCAGGGCACAGGTCCAGCCTCACACAAGAAGACACAACACTTTTTTTTCGCACAATGCTGCTCTGCTTCGCAAGCACACACTCGGTGTATTCCTCACACTGTCGACCAACCAACCACGCACAATTATTGTACCTCCCCTAACCGGTTGGAACTGGTTCCACGCTCCCCACGCTCGGCAATCTTCGGCTCCGAACCGATGTACACAAAGCAGTTTTTGGCGCAGCGCGAGCTTTAAAGTAATAAAATAATAATTTAGGAATTGTTTTACTAATTTAAGAGTAAAAATCGATTGCGGTAACGAGTCGAGTTGCGTTTTCGCTGGGAATCGGTACCATAGGAAAATTCCGTCGTCCGCTGCGGCGCTAGGACTTGCGGCGAAGCTGCCATGCCACGCTTGCGCTGGACGCGGTCTGCCGCGAACAGTCGAATTTTTTGCGACCATAAATCTCGAATTCCGGGTTTTCCAGTCGCCATGCCGCACAAATACTCGCGCTGATGCCCTCTCTTCGGCGCCTAATCAGCGCGCGAGGCGATCGTTCGCGACTGGATTTGGCGAGTTTGTTATCGTCGGCGAGAACCGGAGACTTGTTTCCCGTGGAAAATTTCCTCATTGTCACCCGAAACACTGCAGTCCCGACGCGTTTGTGCTCATTTCGGCTTATATGCCATCGTAAAAAACGTCCCGTTGCAGGTTAGCCACGCGGCACTCAATTATAGTGCTTTGGTTACTCGCAAACAAGTTGCAATAGCTAAACTTATACCAATTTTTGTCCGTTAGAACTGCTTAGCACATTAGTACGAGACAGTTTTATAATTCAGCGGTTGCATGGCAGTGAAATCAGCGGGGACGTGATTTTGTACTCTAAACGTTCAAATACTGCCGCGCCAAGCTAAAGCAAACACAAAACATCAAGAAGTGTCAATGCTAACATGGACATCGCTTCCATATAAGGCAACGCGCACACCTCATGTGATGAGCGCATTCGTTTCGCCTTCGCGGTAGCTCCGCTCGGCGCCCAAAAGTTTTATTGTTGCGCCAGAAGCCGGGTATTTTCGGAAGAATGTTACGCGGAACAAGTTTCCTTTATTTGTCGGGGACAGAGCCACGGCCTACGTCGTCGCTAGATCAAAAAAAGTGCATAAACAAAAAGTGCGCCGCCGATGCGTCATGCGCATTTGCGCCGCCCGAAACAACAACAAAAAAATGAGCACGCCGCGCGACGCGCACTACGTAATCCGCACTGCGCATGCGTGCATGCATTGTGGCCAGACGTTGACGCGTGAGTCGCGCTCTGTCTGGGCTCACGCGAGAAGAGATCAAAATACGCTCGGACAACACTGTGCACTCAGCTGTCGCGTCGTCCGCGGCTTGTTTACACGCGCAATTGGGCAGGCAAAAAAAATCCGCCGGTCTGCAACAAAAGCGGTCATGGGGATTTGTTTGAGCTGCTTCAAAGCTTCCAGTGCCGACATAACTCCGCCGTCAGTAGACGTGGTACGGCCGGCCTGTTTTTTTCCTTTTTTTTTCAGTCTGAGACTGTTCACCGCCGGCTGTTGGATCGCTCTACTTTATTGCCGGATGTTGTTGTGCACCTCAGTTCCATGGTAATCGTTGCGGCCGTTACTATTATTCGCAGACCGTGAAGCGGCAACAGTTGGCCGAGGCCGCCGAGCGCAGAATTCAGCAGCAAGAGAATAGAGGGATCAAGGATCCTGGCAAAGTGAAGAGGCTCCAGCAAAAACGTGACGAGCTGGACAAGGAGCTAGCGGCCGCCGGTCCGCAACCAGAGGCTAATTTGCGGGTATGTATACTACGCCCTCCTAATCCGGGCTGGCGTTCCGCGACCGGGTGCGACTGTAATCGCACTGAATCTGCGCATCAGTGCCATCATTACGCGCTAAGTCGCATGAAAGCAAGTCTCTCGACGACCGACTGCGGTAAAAATGTTAGATATACGCCCCTGCCTTAAAGCGAAAGAAAAACTTCAATTTGTTACGTAAGTCAGTTTCCCAAACAGCCTATCCGGTTCGGCTGAGGTTCATTTCCTTCATTAGTATTCAACCCCGACTAACATCTGCCTAATGTTTTCTTGGTTTTCTTTTAAGAATTTAGTTTCACTCGCGAGTATTAAAATGGCGCTTGTGTGATTTCACAAAATCCAGTTTTAGTTAACTAGAAATGAACAACAATGTTGCCCGTAGACATCGATATAGCCAAATTGCAGTTTTAATGAAAGCCTCGATTTAACGAATTATTTTACCATGCTCTTGAATCTTTATTTTATACAACATCTAAACGTAACAGCAGCATCATGTTCACTCGCATGCGGTTGTCAGCAGTGGCTGCCGACAACACTTGCTTGATGCAAATAAACAAGGTGGCTTCAAATACTGACCAGACAATGTTTTATTTTTTTTCCCACTTTTTTTCCAGTGGCAAGTCCAATGAACGTGCGGCATCAAACTTATCCACGTGTACAAAGAAAAAAAATATGTTGTGCTACTTGAAGATAACAAAGGGTAAAAATGTTTTGGGGGTGTTGTTGTGCCAGTGTTGTACATAAGGTCTGTGCATAAAAGCCAAATTATATTAATAAATATTAACTGTACAAAGGAAAAAACTCTGCACATAGTTCTTTTCAGCATTTTGTAAAAGGGGGCCAATATTGATAAACTACTACCTTCATGAGTTATCCTGTAAACAAGAGAACACTAAATCAGAGTCAATGTGACTCCCTCTCTTTGCGCGTGAGACGTACACACATGAATATAATGACACTTGGGAATGGTGAATTAAGGTATATTGACTACCCACATGATTATGTACAAAAGAAATGAACATCACGTGCACATTCACTGAGAGAACAAAAAAAAAAGGACACCATGTGCCTTCAAGAGTGGACAAAAACACACTTTTTCAACATTTGGTCTGTTTGCTGTTTGCGAAGCATCAAAAGGACATTGGAGAAAAAAACACACTTCAAAACACTTGCCGAGGCATCCACGGCAATTTCTTTTCAATATCAGCTGTGAGGCCCTTCGGACATGGAAAGTTTAGACCATGCCATCTGTAGAACTCCATTCTCAACAGGTGCAAGTAGCCAGGTGTGTGTACCCAGTAATACGCTATTCTAACACCAGTGCTCAGTACATATTTGCATCCAAGGTGGCGCAATAATCTGTAAAGTCAAAGTGTTGGGTCAATAGGCAAGTTGTTTTTTAACACTTCATATTTATATAGAGTCCGACAATTGGCATGATCTAAGAGCCTCATTTCCATCAACATGTATTTGACAAGAAATGCAAATAATGCAGGGAGATCACTTCGTGCTTTCCAAGAAAATAAAAAAAAAACAGTGTTTAGCATTGTGCCAAAACGGCAAAAACGGTCTGTGTGAACTGCAACTTTTCTGCGAAGCAGGCTTCACAGCCAACTTCAAGATGACACTGAGTAGAAAAGACAATCAGTCAAGGCATCGGAAACAACCCGCACTCAGCTGGAAATCTGATCGGGAGCCAACACAAGATTGCCAGAAGGAAATGAGTATTCCAACAGCTTTACCGCAAAATCAGCCTTGTGTGTAATGTGTAGGTGGCATCATTTGATGCAGAGGTAACGACTCACCAAAACAAAAGAGCACCGTAAGGTGTGCATACAACAAAAGACTAACACGCTTCCCGATGCCCATTAGAATCCACTACAGTACCAACAAATGCTCTTAAAAAGGCGCGCTGCCATCAAAGACTGCATTAAATGCAAGACCGGCCTCATGTGAATGAAAAACTGACCCATGCCCTGAGGAGCCGGGCAGACACTGGACCGTGTGTGCACACGAGATAAACATTGGGCTGATACTTGGATTCAGTATATCAACACTGGATAGATAGTCATACTACAATGCTGTAGGAGGGTGTGTAAGGAAGGAAAAAAAACGGACAACAAAGACACCGGCAAAACCGGCTCACTACTACTCTATTTACAACCGCGTTTCTCTTTGTGCACTAGAAAACAAAAACAAAAAAAAACGGTTTCTTACAGATCGAAACGGGGTAAAAACATCACAGTCTCTCTCTTCTCTCTTTCTACAGTTGGGAACTGACCTTGAAAAGTAGGATCAGGGCTGGGATGGGGGAAGTGGGGTGAAGGGGATGTCGAAAAAGGCCGGAAAAAAAAGTGCACTCGGCCTCCGAAAGAATCCTGTGCGCGGCTTGTAGACTTGCATAGCTTTCTGACATGTGAGATGCACACACTGAAAGAAAAAAAAAAAAACTATGCACAAGCCAGCAACACCACTATAGACCCCTGCGTCCTCTCCGCACCGCACCTCGAGAGCAGACAACATGCGATGGAGGCAGCAAAGCAAAAGCTGACTGACCCGCAGATCACGTAGCACGACAAGAACAAGCCGGCATCGTTTCTCTCTCCCTTTCTTCTCTTTTTTTTTGGTTGTGAGAAAAGCTGACGAGCAGAGCATGAAGCTATCTCACTTTCTGACCTGCCCCAACCCAAGACAAGCTGCTGCATCTTGCGCATGCCAAATATCATCATCACCAGCGTTAACCCGGCTGCCGACCACCAGCTATAAAGGAGAAAGCTTCGTATCCGATTCAATACATTCGTTCACTGTAGGAAAACGGCCTCTCCCACTAAGCTCCAATTAAGCCTGTCTTGCACCAGCTACAGTAACCATATCCCTGCCAACTTCTTAGTCTCATCTGCCTACATGTTTCCGAGAACGCGTAGCATAAAAAAGAAATGATAATGATGTGGCGAGTTATGCAATGATGCTCTTTTCGAAAACGCAGTTTAGTCACCTAAAGGTTTTGGTAATATAGAAAAACAAACTAAGGTACTACCCTAATGCCTTTTATCATGGCAGAACTGAATTAGTATTCAAATCTGTTTAGGAAACAGATAGAGTAAGCCTTTTTCCAAAGGGTTATGGCACTCTATTTCATGTGCATATTTCAAGGCAAGTTTTTCATTTTTTCCCACATTATTTGCTTTGAAATATGGCAAAGACATTTTAAAAAAATGTTTCCATGAAAAAGCAGGTCGGCGCTACTGACAAGCCTAGATTCAGTGCTCTTTAACGCGGTGAAATGCACTGTAGCATTTTCACAGGGAAACGAACACACGTCTTCATCATTAAATAGTAACACCGCACATCTCTAAGCGACACTTGGTGCAGTGAGTAAAACGCAGCAGTTTGCTTCAACGAAAGTGGCAACGTGCACAGCAATTCCTTCACCGCTCTGCTCAGCGTACATGGTCGCAATCCTTGCAAAGCAACATGTCAGTGGCTTATTCTCGCGCATCTATACATGTACAGCCGTTTCACTAGCACTGTGTGATAAGCAGCACAATGTGCAGCCCCAATGGGACCCGCATATAGCAGCGCACTTGGCTATAAAAACTTAGTAAGCAGCCAGTCTCCCCAACACAAAAACAGCAAGAGCAAAAATGTACAAGCTTACTAAACATTCAACAAACAACCTACAACTCTAGCATGCTATGTACAGTGGTACTTTGGTGGCTAAGGCCCTGCCAAGCTAGCCGTCTCTCCCCTGCAAGAGCAGAGGCCTTTTCAAAACAGAGTCGTTCTTTGCCATCCAAAACAGCCAGCACAGTTGCCTTCACTCACGCGGAACACTATGCGGAACCCTAAGCGGAACTCTAAGTGGAACAAATTTGCTACTGCCACCTGTAATCTGCTTGTCAAAGTAAAGTTAGTGCCAAAATGTGTTCCTCTTTGAATTGTGCAACAACATTTGGGGCTGAAGAAAAAACTGCTCATTAGCTGTCTCACTGTCTCTAAACATCAATAATCAAAGTTGGTCTGTTAAAGAGCGATTCTTTTCAACACACGTTCCGAACTTGCACAGACTAACCAAAACAAGTGCATCACCTGCACTTGAGTTGCAAAACTGAAAAAAAAACTTAACCATCCGAGTAAAGACAGCAGCACTGGCTCAAAAACAAACTAACCGGGCAGGACCAAATGAAATGCGAACACTGCCTATCAAAATGAAGACGGGTGCATAATGCGCTTCCACATAACTCTGCGCCATCGTTTCTTGCATCACACATAGAGGAACCCGCAAACTCTCCAATCACAGTGGCATCAAACGCTGCCTCAACAACAGACTGTTCCAATTCTCATCTCAGAATAGACTCTCCACCACCCACAACAACAATACTCCTCTCAACAACGGCTCAGCCCTGTGGCAGATGGGAGTCCAACAATCGGCACGCATGCGCAACGCCATCGATAAAACTACTCATCCTCAACGGCAACAGCTCTGGTCAGTCGGTTGCGTATGGTGTGATACCTTCCAGAAACCATTTCATAAAGTTTGGCAAACCTCAACCCGGATGAAAATGGCACATTTTCGCCAGTTTTCTGCGGCTGATCACAGAGAACCTAATGGATTCTTTCATGCAATTTGAACTGCTGACTTTGCAACGGTCAATGACATCTCAAAGTGCACCTCCAATAGTTGACATGGCATGAAATCAATCTTTGCAACCATCTGGAATGAATGCGAAGCCATGCCAAGACATGAAGCATCTGGTTGACACCAGAAGGCTCATAGAAGTTCTGTGAATTGCGTGAAAACCGAAAGTACACACATATAATACGGCATAGTAAAGTCTAGGTTGCATGGTCGTGACCTTATTTCCGGCACATTTAAAAGGACCTTTCACAGACTGTTTACATCCCATATGAGACATCTGTCTCATTAAATCCATGCAGCAAAGTAAAAGCATAAGGTTGTGGCTTATCAAATAAATATGATGCAGTTTAATCAACACCCATTTCACTGAATAGATTGTGCTTTTTTTTCTTTTCACCTGGGAAGCCCTTGTCATGGCTACCTCCTAAACTTCAACCAATGTAGTTACAGACATATAGATGGTACAGCACAATGTTGTAAAATGATCTTGATGGTTACCTGCTACAGCCATGCAGAAAAAAGCATGCATGTTACATAATGCATGTCACATCACAGCGCCGCACATAACTTGTGAGATAACGACCAACAACACAACAGTTTGCTATTAAGGGCTTCTTTTTCAGATTTGTGCAGCATATTAAAATATGGAAAGCTAAGCAGAGTATTATTGCATATGAAGCGGGACGTTGTATAATGACATGTTTTATAACAACTCAAATTTCCACTACAATGTAAATCTCATTTTCTGGAAGCTGTTTCATTCATATAAGAAATTTGAACGTTTGCAGCCCCCCCCCCCCCCCCCCACACACACACACGTTTTTTTATACCTCATAGAAAGTAGGAATACCAAAGAATATGACTGAAGGTTTACTGGTAATAAGCTTGAATAAAAGAACTTACTCTTCCGAAAGTGACACAC